>CAUZXS010000694.1:2500-15000 GCA_963585895.1 Sepioteuthis lessoniana
AATAGGTGTGCATACTTAAAATGTTCAGCGTAATGGTTATCGTCACAGGAAGCTGAATCGGCGACACCAGTTCAAATCTTGGGCTAGGCTGTTTGCTTTTTACATCACATACATCTCTAGGAAAAGCACGGATCAATCTGTTCTCTCTTAACCATGGATAAATAGTTGGGCAGGGTGGATTATTCAGCCTAAAGTAGGTAACCCACTCGGAGAAGGAAAGATTTTAATTCAAACTAGCTGTACTCCTCTTCAATCTGATTTTTGTCTCACATTTTGCCTTTTGTGGAGGTGTTGGGTAAATGCATGCTTAAAACGCTCTTTTGGTCTTCAGTGGAGAAAGAGGCTGTTTCTAAAAGCTTTATATATATATATATTATATATATATATATATATATATATATATATATATATATATATATATATATACTTGTATTTCTACTGATATAAGAAATCTCAGTAAATTTTTGAGCTACGATATCCTTCCTGACTCCAAAATCTTTAGATATATTCCCAGATATAAGTAATCAGATTTTTTTTGTCATTTTACATTAAGGGGCAGTACAATATTTATCGGACAAGAAAAAAAAAGATAAATAGATAAAACCATACTAAACAGGATTTTCTGCGATCAAAAGATTTTCTGGTCATTAGTAAAACTATTTGTGAGTAGGTATATAAAAACGTTTTGAGTAGAGTTTTGTTTTTTTTAATTTTGTTTTATGTTTGGCTTATAGTTGCGAGAGGAATTAAAAGATTAAAATAAGTTTCAAAACCTGAAGTATGTTAAGATCATAGAACGTTTGCAGTAATGACATGGTGCTAGGAAAGGAAAAAATTGATAAATTGAAGTATTCGAAAAATTGTGTCGGGCACCTGTAATTATCGTTATTTCTCTTCGGAAATAACTACCCCCTCTTCTTTTCTCTTTCTCTTAGTTCTCTTTATGTTCAGTTTTTTCGCCTTTTTTTTTTTTCTTTTCCTTCTGGGTATGGCATTAAACTACATCTGATGATGACGTTCCAATTATGGAGTTGGGAGAACGTGGAGTACCCCTTCATCACCATTACTCTCAGGTCCACTCTTACCTAGATTAGTAGTTTCTGATAGGGTCTCATTTTTGGTTAAATAGAAATATATAATCTTTTTCTATACTGGAAACCATTTAACTGTGTGCAAACAAATGAAAAATGTTGAATTGAATTATTAGTATTCCATAGCAATACTTGAAACTGTTTAACTGGGTGTAGATAAAATTATTAGTATTAGTAATAACTGATACCATTTCACTGTATGCAAACAAATGATTAATATTAAATAGAATTATAATTAGATAGCAATTCTTGAAACTTTTTAACTGTGTGCAAACAAATGAACCCTGGCTCGTTTAAAAAGGTTATTACAAACATTTTTTTTATTTTTAGAAATCGTATTTAGTATATGTATATATAAACAATACCGGCTCATTGCCTAATGGGTTGAGTGTTTGCAAATGGTCCGGGAGACCTGGGTTTAATCCCAGGTCGCGTCATACCAAAGACTTTAAAAATGCTACTTGATACCTCCTTGCTTAACACTCAGCAATATAGGTACGTATCGAGGGTAAAGTCGAACAATCCATGGAAAGGAATAGCACCCTCCCCTACACCTTGGTGTAGTAGCTATTGAAAAGAGAGCCTTTGGGTTGCCCTCGATAACGATCACCACCAACAACAATATATAGACAGGATTTGGCATTAAATAACCTCCAAGAGTTGATATACTATCAAAGACAACCAATCAATTAACCAACTAACTTTATCATTTTTTTTTTTATTTCATGTTTTCCTTTTTCTATCTTCTTTTTCTCTTTTATACAATCTCTTTCTCCTTTTTCATTTCTCTCCTTTTCTTTTTAATATTCTCTTTCTCTTTTCCTCTTTTTATACGTAGTGCAATAACTCTTATTATTTTTATTATTTCTGTTAACCATCATCATCAGTAACAATATCATTATCACTGTCATCAACCTTTTTACTATGTTATTTAATATCTTTATTGCTGCCATTATTATTATTATTATTGTTATTGATGGTGATGATGATATTTTTCTTTATTTCTTTCGATTGTCATTAACTGACGCCATATTTGAATAAAAAAACCCGAGAAGGCAGTCAAAAAGAAATAATACCGACGCCTCTTAAATGGTTTTAATATGACATTTTACAATTCTTCTGTCAATCTTCCAGGTTTTGTTTCAATATTTTTTCAAATTAGTCGAGTTAAAAATGTTTTTTCTTTCACTCTATCAATTCTCTTAGGTTTTCTTTTCTTAGTAACATTTTAATCATTATTATCAATAAATTCCCTTAAGAAACATAACTCCTTCTTTACTTTTTATCGTTCTATCCTATCAGTTTTATTTTCTTTCCAACTTAAGTTTTTTTTTTCCTTTCTTTGTTTTTTTTTCTTTCTTTGTTTTCTTTTTCTTTATGTTCCTTGCTTTTCCTTTTTCTTTGTCGTCCGATTTTCTCCTTTCTTTTTCTTTTCATTCTTTGTTTTTTTTAATTATTATTTTTGTCTTTCTTTTTTCTATTACGATTTTCTTTTTTTTTTTTTTTTGCCTTTTCACCTTTTTTTATCCATCCTTTTCTTTAATTCATTTTCCTTCTTTTCCTCTTTTTTCTTTCCTTTTAATACGTTTTTCTTAATTTCCTTCCTTTTTTTCTTTTCCTACTTTTATCATTCATTTTTTTACTTCCTTCTTTTCCTTAATTACCATTTTTTGTCTCCCATTCCTTAATTTTTCTCCCGTAATCTTCATTTTGATAATATCCCTTTTTTCCTTCCATACTTTGATAATATCCCCCTTTTCCTTCCATATTTTAATGATATCCCTTTTTTTCTTCCATACTTTGATAATATCCTTTTTTCCTTCCATACTTTCGACTTTCTCTCTCTTTCATTCCCTATTTTCTTTTATTTTACTGTTTTCTTTTTCATTGTTAATTTCCGTCTGTCTTTTTTACTTTCTTAATTTTCTTTTATCAGATTGCCACATTTTCCTCCCTTTTTTCGTTTTCTTTTTCACAATTTCTTTCTTTGATCAAATCACTTTTTTCTGTTTTTATTCGTTTGTTTCATTTTTCTTTCTCTACTTTAAATCTTCTGTTTCTCAATTTTTAATTTGTTTCCTTATTTTCTTTCTTTTTCTTTGCTTTCGTTCTGTTTACTTCCCTCTCTTTTATTTTTCTCCCTGCTTCGGTTTTTCCTGTTTCTTTTTTTTTTTTCTTTCCTTTATTTTTCTCTTTTAGATATGGAGGGAGATAAGAATCTTCATTATTTTCCATCATTATTATCATCACTCTTTCTCCCATATATATATATATATATATATATATATCTTGAGTCGCACATGGTGTAATTGTTATCGATGGAAGCAATAGACACGGCAATCCGAGTTCTAACCTGAATGAAGTTGTTTGAATTTTACATATCGCTATTTCACTTGGGAAAGGCACGCATCAAACTCTTCTCTTTCCATCTATGGATAAATAGGTCAGACTGGGCTCTTTAACTTTGGTAGTGTAACCGTTCTAGGAGTAGAAAAAAAATCTGAATTCAAACCTGTGAAACTCCTCTTATAAATTGACCTTGTATCTCACCCTAATCGTGCCGAGGGTTTAAGTAAATATATATCTGTCTTCTCTTTCTATCAACTATTTCTTTCTTTCTTTCGTGTGAGTTTTCCTTTTCTCTTTTTTTTTTCTTGTAATTCCCAAGTCATTTGTTCATCATTTATTTTGTTTCCTCTTTCCTTTCTTTTTTAAAAATTATTTATTAATTTTTTTTATTTATTTATTACGAAACACCATTTTTTGCCCTTCATGCTTCTGTTCTCCTGTCATCTCATCGAAAAATTGTCTCTATCTTAAGATGAGTCAATTTTTTGCCGCTTATTTTTCTTTATGATTTTTCTAATGTACCACTAAATTTTTGATTTATTTTTTCTTTAGTTTTTCCATCCAGTCCCCCTTCTCTCTCTCTCTCTCTCAATTTTTTACGTCTTCCTCTCGACGACATAACTTTTCTGACCCCTTTTAAAGCCTCCTCGACTTCCTCACGAATAAATGTCGACATATCCTGCTGAGTTCTAGTCAAATAATTGACACATTAGAAATTATATCAATTTTTCCGTCATATATCATCTCTGCATCAAAGTGGCTAGACACGTGTCGTTTTTCGATTACCAGTGTTAAAACCCACACCCACAACAATACCTACTAGTACCCGTGGGTGGGACTCAATAGAAGAACGAACAATTCAAGGTCATCAAGGCTGATACTATATTCTTTATGGGCATTATCAACCAAAGAAAAACTACAACCCAAAAGAAAAGTCTACACTAGAAGTCGTTTAGTACGCGTGCGTAAACACACACACACACACACACACACACACACACACACACACACACACACACACACACACAAATATATACGCTCTTATGTTTATATGTAGGTGTCTCTATAATGAGTCTATGAAATAGGTACGTGTGCATGTATATCTGTATGTATGTGTTCGAGTCTCATTGGGTGCCCCTTTCATATGGCCTTGTGCCACATCTAAGCAAAAAGCTTAGTAAATTTCTATATCTGTATGTATGTATACATGTAGGTTTGTATGATCCTGTGTGTTTGTTGATGTAAATGGGTATGTATGTATATATATATATATATGTGTGTGTATGTGCGCGTGCGCGCAAGTAGAAAGCGTGTATATGTTTGTGAGTTTATATAAAAGTGTTATATATATATATATATATATTCGATTTTGTACGGTATTAATGCTATACGTCTTCAAGAAGAATCGAGACTGAAGCTGCATTTACCAAGACACATGAAAACCGTTTAAAACGCTAATTTTCTTAGAAGTCGTCCGCTTGATATTTAGCAGACCTATTCAAGCGTGTCCTCTAATTGTAGAAGCACCTCAGGAATTTTTGAATGATTCCGTCGTATTCTCCACGTTCTCAAATCTTCCTTTTGAGATGAGTTTTCAGTTTAAGAAACAAGAAGCCCCCCACCCCATCCCACAGAGCTAAGTCTCGAGTGTGTGAAGTGTGCTGTGCTTACACAATTCTATGTTTTGACAAAGCTGCTGTTCGAAATATACTGAGACTTGTTTAGTGCTCTTTTCTTCAAATTGCTTATGGCTCATTGGCCTGAAGTCTTGACAACGATCTGAACATCAAGATATCTTCACTTTATCATATAAGTTATGTAAAACTTTAGTTTTTGACTTGTCAGCAGATATTAGAATACGCTGACTGTATCTCATGCGGACGGGGTAAGACCCCTCAAAATGGTCTGTTTAGGATATGGTACTAAATAACAACTGAAAGTCTCTCGTTCTTGAAATCTGTAGAGTCTGGGTTACATTAACATTGCCATTATTGTCAGGTTCTCTCTGACTCGGAGGGGTACTACCTTTTATGGAACCATCGATGTGTCAAATAGATCAGCGTAAAGATTTTTCATATTCGATTAGACAATGTCCAAAAAAGAAACTTATGAAATAACGACACAAAAAAATGTAAAGTTTAACCTACAATGAACACGATCCCCGATCTCCATTTATAAGATTCCCCTAGACAAGTTGACATTCCGTTAAAATCAATCAATTCAAGATTTAGTTTTCATATTTTTCGATCATACCTTGTATACGTATAAACATATATTCTATTAGTAAGAAACAACTCGTTATATCGAGTGAACTGATGAATGAGTTTTGTTGACTTCCCTCGTATTATGATGAGTGAGGGCATTTGACGTGAACAGTTCGTTGGTTAAATGAATTACCATTAAATACATGGACATATGCATACAGTCACAGCATGGCGTATTAATGAGGATGACATGTGTGACCATTGCCGATCGCGGAATATATCACTCGCACCTCAGCATTCTCGCTTAAGGAGATTTAAGTTTATAGAAAATGAACGACACAAGAAATCCTCGTCCATCAAATCAATCTCCTGCTACCACTTGGTTTCAACATATCGAAAATTACTGTAACTTATTTAATTTAAACAGCTGCTTTTATCTTTACGAAGAAAATTTCTTCAAAAATAGAATTTATCTGGGCACGGAACGAAGAAATAAATGATAAACGAAAATCTGGAGACAGTGCTGGCTAGTATATACTTTTGTTGTTTTATGATTAAAAATCTGATGAATCACTATCCACAAACACACACACCACGTTGTGAAATGAAAGCTTGATTGTTAGGGAGTTCGATTCTCATTGGTGCCTCGAGTAAATTAAGCTTACTGAGAGTATAGTAATATTCTCCGCCAAAATAAATTTATTATGACGACTTAACCAAGTTTGAGTTTCCATCAAATTGCACTATATATATATATATATATATATATATATATATATATATATATATATATATATATTATATATATATACACACACGTGAGTCACTTACATAAATTTCTTCGTACGTCTCTCTCTCGCTCTCACACACATTAAATATATATATATATATATATATATATATATATATATATATGTTTGTGTGTGTGAGGCAAGTATCAACTGATTGCATATTGTTTGTTGCTTGGTTAGTCGATGTGTATCAACACTTGTGAGTTATTTAATCCCAAATCCAGTTATATAATTTGTAAGCGAGTAGGTTGTAAATAATTACCGTTAAACGAGTTGTAAGACTTTATTTATTTGCATGTAGTTGAATGATAATTCGTATTGCTATTTAACATTATTAATTCTATCCATCAAGTCTTCACATCCACATCATATATATATATATATATATATATATATATATATTCGTATACAACTATGGTTTCAAAAACTAATAGTAATTGGACCCATAAATAAGACCTAAACAAGTTCCACTAATCCGGGACAGAGTTGGTCTGGTAATAATGGCGATGGATGAAATTTCGACATTCTCCAAAGCTCCAAGACAAGAGCCTCACCATCATATTCACTTTAGTGCCATACCAAAGACAATCATTGAGAGGGTGTCTTACCATTCTGCAGAGGTGCATTCTGCCACCCCAGTCGACAAGGCTGGTTTATTTTTTTAATTAAATGAAACTAGATGTAATGCAAATGCTAGAAAGATTAGTAAATATTTCTTTGTTTTAGGTCGAATCTGACGCTACTTACCAGTATAGAGCATCATCAGTATTGACGTAAAGAACGTTTTTTAGAACAATTTTTTATTCGTCTCTGTCTCCCCCCATCTCTCTCTCATATATATAACTATCTACTATAAAAAAATTTTTCAGCTGATGTCAAAAGTGTAAGTGAACAGAATTTAGCACGAACATTTCCTATATCCTTTTTGAGCCGTAGCATAACAACTAATTACCATCATAACCTTCGAAGTACTAAATTCAAGAATAAGGTACAACACAATAATTTTTAAGGAACTGAATGGAATGTTCTTTTCTGAACTTCCGTGTTTTATTTCCTCTGTGTGTGTGTGTGTGTTAGTGAGTGAATATATTAGCAAGATATAAAATAGCTGAATTTTTAAGAGCATATGGGAGTAGAAAGTCCCTAGCCTAGTTATAAAAAAAGATTAATTTTATGGAATGAATATTTATTTTCTGTAGAAAATCCTTCTTTATAAATGCATTAAATTCAGCGCATGCCCAATCATTGATCACAAATCGAAAATAATACTGTGAACGTTTCAGATATCAGAATTCAGCTAAACACTCCATCGGATGCACACTTGTTGATACACACACACACACACACACACACACACACACACACACACACACACACACACACACACACATATATATATATATATATATTTGACAAATCGTGAACCATTTGGGTTTCGTTGTAATTGCGGTCCATAATGATATTATTGCTTCTATTTATGAATTATTCTAATAAGTGTAGTTAGAGTATTTTAAGTTAATTGTTTTCATAAAAGTCACGCTATTAAGTGCTGTTTTTGATGGTTCACAATTACATAAAATCAGTGAGAATTTGAACATATACATGTTTGTGTGTTTGCTTATTGGTATGGATTTATGCATGAGTAATATATATATATATATATATATATATATATATTCTCAAATATAATATGCGTAGTGAGTATGTACATGCATATCTGTGTGTGTGTGTATATATATATATATATATGGGTATGTACGTGTGTGTCTGGGGATATATATATATATATAGTGTGTGTGTGTGTGTTCCTATCTGTATAGCAGTAGTAATATACGTAAATCAACAAAAATGACTTTCTAGATATTTAGCAACTACATTAACATTGATTTCACATATTTTTCTTCGATGAGTCCGGGCAATTATAAAGTATGTGTCTATGCCGAATAAACTGCATACACAACAGTCGAAAAATCTTCATTCATGCCCGTTTGCAACCATAGATCTATAATTTTCTATGTAAAAATGTAATATGTAGAATTTCACAATTGTTTATGCCATTTTTAGCATTCGCAACTTACTTTTATATATTGAAGGTTATGGAACTAGGCCCAGCATCCCTGAAAAGAGGCATGGTTCGTATTTCTATTGTTTCTCAACTCTTCTCTTTGGGAAATGCTTAAAGATCTTTATAACAGCCCGATAACAGTTCACTAACGAAATAAATTCTTTCTCTTTCTCTCTTGATTTATCTCTCACACGCACACATTCCTTTATCCACAAGTACATAAACAGATCTCTAATTGTATTTTACATACAATGAGGCTTGTGTGTGTATATATATGTATATATATTTTTTTTATCTGTCACTCAGTCCGGTTTACGGGAAAGTTATGAGAAATACAATTATGACAACAAATGGCATTAGTCTAGTAAACAAAAGAAGGAAAGAACGAATAACGGTGAGAATAAGAGAATGTCTGGAAAAAAATAAAAATAAAAAAAGAAATGACAAAAAGTGGTGTAAGAAAAGGAGAATGAAATATAGTTAACGTCGAGAAAAAAGAAGGAAAGAAAGTGAAAAGAGAAGAAAGTGGAGAGAAAAATGAAGAGAGGTGTAAAGAGAAGAAAACAAGAAAGTGATATATATATATATATATATATATATAGAGAGAGAGAGAGAGAGATTACGTGACAATTCATAACATAACTAAATAATCCACACATTTTTTTTACGAGAACTATGCAAGTGTTTTTATTATAGTTAAAGCGAAAATTTCTGCGTACTGATTTTTTTTTCATAACCAAACAATTTTTTTCACGTAATGCTTTAAAGAAAGAATATATATTCCCAATAGATTTTTTAAGCTGAAGAAAATATTAACAAATATTCAAAAAACAATAACCTCTGACCCAGTTGGTTTAATTTGGAAAAAAATCGGCAAATTTCTTATAACAAAACAGCCTCTTAATTCTTACTCGTCTTTTTTTTAAAAAATGAAATGACATCTAATATAAACGATGTAGTCAAAATAATGAGTGCACCATCACACACACACACACACACACGTGTGTGTGTGTGTGTGTGTGATTAACTTTTGTTTCTTTCTTTCTAAAATAAATAATATATTTACAACTGCTCCTCTGTCTCCATTTCAATCGCTTCTTTCTCCTATCTTACTCTTTTGCTGATAAAATTGCCTCTGTTCATTCATTTAAATATGCAAATAGATGAATTTATTTGCATGTCATGAAGGCATATACTGATATGACCATGTAAAAATAACTGATATAAACATATCAAATTATGTGGATAACTCCATCATTTGATATTCTTGTGAATTTATATATATATATATATATATATATATATATATATATATAATGTGTGTGTGTGTGTGTAAATTTTTTTCTCAGCGTAACTTATTTGTGAAACATGGCCACAAGTATGGATCAGAGCAAGATGTATATGATGAAGGAAATGCCAATAAGAAAAGTTTTTGGCAAAAAGAAAAGAAAAAAAGTACTCAATGTAATTATACTAGAACATTAAAAATCATGGACCGTAGAAGTTCGTTACTTTAAGTTTCTTGGGTTCGAGACAATTTTCTTACATGATTCTGAGAAAAGCAGCTAATCATCTATATAGCATAAGGTACTATCACGTGATCATGCTTTAGTACACGTGACATTTACATGTGTATATATATATATATATATATATATATATATATATATATGTGTGTGTGTGTGTGTGTGTGTGTGTGTGAGAGACGTTCTGCTAAAAGGTTTGATGAAATTAATCAGGAAAAATATTACTTTGGATCTTCAGTAGATTTCATAGACTCCCAAAGAATAATTACTTCTTAGAACATAAAGATTACTGCTCACAAAGAGTAGTGGCAAAATTCTGTACGACATTTACTTTGTGTACTCTCTTAGCTACAATTTTGCTTAGGTGTGTGGGTGTGGGTGTTGGTATGCTTCGGTTGAAGCTTATTTTTTAACATTATTCCTGTGAGACAAGTTTCTACATAATCTGAATATTTTCGTGTTGAGCGCATGCGCACACATTCGAATATTCATTTGCCGCCAAAGTTTATAAATAGGATGTTATAACAAACTCCTTGCTGATAATTTATGAAATAATATCTATCGACATTCATTTCTAGACACATGGGGGCAGTGGAAAATAATCTTGGGAATAAAATATATTTGCAATTTCTAATATTTGAACATCACTTGTCACTCACTATGATTGAAATTTTTTTGTTTTAAAAAAAAAAAAAAAAAATTTACCGATTTAGCATTGTTTAGTCTGAAATTGGAATAAAATTCTTCGGAGATGTGACCGAAAATCTCTGATGTTACTTCATGGATGCTATAAAAAATAAATTTACTTTTGTAAACTGACTATTATTACTTCATCTTCATAATCATCAATACGTGCCGACTGCTCAGATTTGTCTCAATGGGCCACTGCTCTTGTTTAATCGTCTAGAGGGCATCTAGTGTCCTCACTAAGTTCATTTATGTAAGTTTTTGCATGTCGAGCACCATTGATATGTCCATGTGTAGTATTCCTAGGAAAACGTTGTATACGAGTCCATCTTAGTTTCTTTAGTCGTAGCTTAGCATGTCTTGATTTGCTTATTTGGATCGTTTGTAAACGGTCGTACAACTGCTATTTTGTTTGGTGCTGCTCCCCAGATTTGACAAAATAGCAAGCAGGGTCATTTTGTTGTTTCCGTCTTGCTTTTTCTCCCGGTGTTTTGTTAATCTAAGTGCAACCATTCACAGTATGTGCATATTGTCACGTGGTATGGCGTGTGTACACAAAAGCAAAAATATAGTTATAATTTAATGCGTAATAATATTGCGAAAAAGAATGTTAGGGTCAATCAGGTGGTAAATGTCATAAAACAAATTTATTTACATGTCTACATTTAGAAATCAATTCACATTTTTTTGCTCAGCAAGTTATGTTTTGGGTATTCCAGAAAACATAATTTTTGTTCCGGGAATAATCTGCAATTGTTATAACCTCTTTTATAAGCAAGTTCTTTTTTTTTTTTTCTTTTTTTTTTTTTTTTAACAATATCCCATTGAATTATGGGAGATTTATTTTTGTAATCTTTTATTTGCCATGGATATATTTTTTGTTGGTGAACCTAATGCTAAGATTATACATTCAATTTTTTAGTTTAATTCTGTGGCACGATATCTATCCTTTCATCGCAATTATTATCATTTTTTTATTTTTACGTTAGCTTACGAAACGCTTTGAGAAAAAGCTAGACTAGGAACAACACAAGAATCATACGTGCTGTTTTAAAGAAATCCTCAAAGCAGCTTCTCCAACGACCACCTCTCAGAAGAACCGATTCAGCGTCTACTCTGACCTACGTGAAAATCTGCTAAATATATCTGCGTACCGTTTTTCAGAAGTTCAGCCTCTTTTTCGGGCATCAGATTTCGAATTATCTGACAAACAATGAGTTTAAGATAAAAGTGCAACAAATTTAGTTCAAAGTGCATGACCAATGCACTGGGTCAACTGCTAATTGTAACTCTCATCTGGCTATACAAGCTTTCGTTTTCTTTTCTTTGTTTTTCTTTGTCTTTTGTTTTCCTTTGAATAAGGTAGGTAAGATCTCTTTTGTGGAATCTTATCTAACTGGCTTCAATGTTTTTACAATTTAACACCACCTTCTCTCTTCCTTTTTTTGTTATTTCTAAGAAAAATAAAACGAAATTGTAACAACTTTTAAGGATTATATTGATGGTTCTATTTAGAAATATTATTTAATGACTAGTATCGTGAATTTTCTTTTTTTTTCTTTTTTTAATAAATAATCAGCATGAAAGCATACCAGACAAAATTAGCATTTACTTCCAAATTAGACTGGAATTTCTCCATTCTCAGAGTTTGAGCATTTTTAGCCAGTCACTTTTCTTGAATCTAGCAGTGGTAAGCAATTTTTGTTAGGTTTTGGTAGCGCATATACGTATACACACACTCACACACACACACGTGTGTATATATATATATATATATATATATATAT
>CAUZXS010000694.1:20000-21596 GCA_963585895.1 Sepioteuthis lessoniana
AGCAATAAAAAAAAACAATAAATGAGAATAAACACTTTTATTGTATAAAAAAAAATGTACAGGTTCCGGTGTTCATTTACTTAAGTAATTAGACACGAACAATTTTTCAGGCCTAAGGGTTGAACGTGTTTCGAACGAGAGAAAAATTAGATATAATGAAAAATGCTACAAACAAACAAAAAGGTTAATACACAAAAATTGGAAGGCATTAGTTGATTTTTTTTATCTTTTCGAAAATACATCGATCTAAAATAAACGAGCATTTTTCTTTAAAAAAATTCGAAAATAATACATAGAGATGTCATTACCAAATTGCAAGCTTTATTTCGGAATTTGTTTTATAGTTGTTGTTGTAGGATGCTTTTCTTTGAGTTTAAAAAGCTTTCGAAAAAATATCTGAAAGTTTTTTTGTTTTTTGCTTCAAGTTATAAATATCTAAAAGAAAAAAGATGATAATAAAATAAATATAAATAAACATTTGCTTTTAAGTTAAAATGTTCAAAATTTTACCACCAGCAACAATAATAATAACAATGGTCAAATGATTTTATATACACACACAAAAAAAAAAATACACGTGTGTGCATGCATGCATGTGTGTGTATGTGTGTGTATATATATATATATATATATATATATATATATACACACACATAGACTTACATATGTATCCGTGTGTACACACACACACACACACACACACACACACACACACACACACGTATGTGTGTGGTGTTAAATTAAAACTGTGGCATTATTCTCAGGTCTATTCAGACCCTGAGTGGTTCTACCTATTACGGTCTCATCTCCTGATCAAAAAGATCTACTTAAAAATTATTCGAATTCGATCGGTCTATTTGCAGAAAAACTTCAGAAATAATCATATGAATATGTTAATAGGAACATTATGCCGTTAAATTCGGCCAATTATTTTGCTAATAAAGTAACTTTTACACCCCCTGCCTAAATTCTGTCTACATGAGTTACCGTGGAGCATGGATTAGCAAATTAGTCTCTCAGACCATTAATACTATGATAAATTCTCCATAATTGTGACCTTGAGTGAGATCATGTTAAATCTACAAATACGACCATTTATAAACTGGAGACATCAATATCATCTCTTGATATCTTGATGTATAACCGAGATTTGGTCATTTTAATCTTGATCGTTTGGTGCTAAAAATATCGTAAATTCAGTCTGTGAAAGAAAGAAAAACAGATTCGAATATCATTCGAATGTGTGTGTGTGTGAGAGTGTGCATATATATAGGTATGTGTGTGTATATGTTGTTTGTATATATATATATATATATATATATATATATATATATATATGTCTGTGTATATAAGCGTATATATATGTGTGTGTGTATGTATAAGGGTATATATACATATATATATATATGATTATCTGTGTTTATATTGATGTATATATATATGTATGTATGCATGTCTGTGTTATATATATATATATATAATGTCTGTGTCCTATGCATATATAGGCATATATAGATGTGTCTATGTATATATAGGTATATATATATATAGATGTGTCTGTGTATATGTAGGTATATATATATAGATGTGTCTATG
>CAUZXS010000695.1:0-2500 GCA_963585895.1 Sepioteuthis lessoniana
CTGCGGTGAACTTGTAAAAGTCTGCAATTCATCGAATCTTTTTAGGTGAAGAATATGAATTTAATCCCTGACTGGAATCTATTTGTGTCGAGGAATTTGAGGGAAAAATGAAATTAATAAAATAAAATGAAATAGAATAAAAGGAAGTAAATTAATTTGGTAGAAGCGAAACGATATTGAAAAGAAATATTTTTAAAAAATTTTGAATTTAAATGCATTTGAATTGCACTTTTTTTTTTATTCATTTAATGAACGCCAGGGTTTCCCCAATGAAAAGGCGCAATCTTTTAACGGTAAAAAAAGAAGATTAATTTAAAACCTCTAACATATATATATATATATATATATATATATATGGTATAAATGGGAGTGGGCATCTCAGGTAGGGCACGACATGAACTTAGGTACTCAGCTTAACTATGGCACAAGGCCAGGAGTATGCAAGCGAGATGAAAATCGAATCCACTAACAATGTTCCGTTAATCCAGCTTGTTAACCATTACACTACACAAATTGCACAAAGGGGGGTACTTCATATACAACTACATCTCAATTTCTATTTTTTATGTGCGTTCAAAATATACCAATGAAGATATATATATATATTTATTACTATTATTATTATTATTATTATTATTATTATTATTATTATTATTAATATTATTATTATTATTATTATTTCTGTTGATATATCTATTCGTCTAACTATAATTCTATTAAATTTTTGAATATAATTTAGAACATACAATATCAAATATTTACATAACTCTGATCATGGTTTGATATATATATATATATATATATATATATATATATATATATATATATATATAATTAAACGTTTAACATTGACAAAACATTAAACTATAATTAAACTCATCCTTTTTTCCCATTTGTATATCTATATACCATCGGATTCATTTGCATTTTTCATATATATATATATATATACATATATGTATATATATATATATTTATATATATATATATATATATATATATACATATCTTTTCTCACAATATAGATTAATTTTTGATGTACTATATGTTAAAAATGGTTGAGTTTGGGGTATTGTAAGTTGGAGGTTGAACCATAATCAGTTGACTCAACACAACTTTTAAATTAGCCAATTTTTTTTTTTTTCCATGAATTTACTCACAGGATTTACAAATCATCCGAAATACCCGGCTGTAAAGGTCCAGTTTGCTTCTGGACGCCGCAACAACCTTACCGTATAAATATATATTTCTCCAAAACCTGTTTCGATTTAAATACTTAAAAAAGAAAACAGAAAAAAGAGTATTATTAATTTTCCTTCTTGAAAATAATAGAAAGGATACTTTTAAGTATTTAAATTATTAAATAGCCCTTCGTTACCATCAGAAAAGTCATTCTAGGCTGATAGCCTTCGATAAGCGAGAGTGTTATTTTATATTGATCAGACAATGCATTTAAACAATTATCAACTTTTTCTTTTTAAATTAAGAATTTTTATCCGTTTGTATAGACTTAACTCAAGCTCCTTCCGAGTAGGTATATATATCTTTATATATTTACACAAAACGAAAAACGATGAAATTTTTATTTTTACAATATCAAGTTGAATAAAGAAGCAGTAACTCTATATTGAGGTGACGGTACCATTACACAGTACCTGAAGCCTTGCGCAGTGCATACGTCGACAAAATGCAGGGAAAAACAGGGAGAAGAGGAGTAGGAGAGAGAGAACAGGGATGCGAGAGAGAGAGAGAGAGAGAGAGAGAGAGAGAGAGAGAGAGAGAGAGAGAGAGAGAGAGAGAGAATTGAAGAACTTCCGGTTGTAAACGTCGATATAAATTTACTTACATCAGGATATTTTCGACTTGGCCATGTCCTAATTTGAATATTTTAATTTTTGTTCAAAGTCACTCGTCTCGTCCTCACCGTAGCAAAGAACCATAAAACGTTCTGTTTGTATGCAGTTAGGGTCATATAATTTCTGTAATATTCAAACATTCATATAAACAAACTAGCAAACAAAAAACGAACCTGTGGAAAATTACTGCAGTGACGAACTTTAAATTTTCAACAATTTCAATCAACATGCAAAATTATTATTATTATTATTATTATTATTATTATTATTATTCTCATCTGCCTAAGCCCGATGGCCAGAGATCTCGTATATGTTATTTTAATAAGTTTGAATTTCCTGCCTTGTGCCAGACATGTTTAAGACTGCTGTATGTTTGAACTACAGTATCAACACTAGTATTATGGTTTATCCTTTAATTCCTCCCCCTTCTCTTTCTCACTACTCTCTCTCTCTCTCTCTCTATATATATATATATAGTGCAATTAGATGTAGCAATATGTAACAATAGACATACATCGAGCACTCCCATAGATTTATATGAAATTTCTAATATATTCTTTTCGCAAATAATCCACACCCATTCTCTTCGGACGCTGACTCGATATATATATATATATATATATATATATATATATATATATATA
>CAUZXS010000695.1:7500-12500 GCA_963585895.1 Sepioteuthis lessoniana
TATCTCAGTCTGTTTATATCTATCTATCTATCTATCTATCTATCTATCTATCTCAGTCTGTTCATATCTATCTATCTATCTATCTATCTATCTATCTATCTATCTCAGTCTGTTTATATCTATCTATCTATCTATCTATCTATCTCAGTCTGTTCATATCTATCTATCTATCTATCTATCTATCTCAGTCTGTTTATATCTATCTATCTATTTATCTATCTATCTATTTTTGGTGCATCAGTCTCGATACTTTTTTACACATCTTCTATTGGACGTCCTTGATGAGAACTGGGAAAAATAGAAAGAAATTGAAATTAAAACTTTGTATTGACAGTTTTATTTTTCATCTTAATTCAAGTTTGTTTTTCATCACAATAAAAACCAACTAGAATTAGGAAGATGAAGGATATCACTCGTTACAATTATCATCCCTAATTATAATCACACCTACAACTAAAACTAAGTCAAAAACATTGGTTTTGCATATTTAGTTAATATACTTAAAAAGAAAAAAAAGAATTGTTTTAATTGGGGTGCCTATAATTCAAAAGTATATATTCATTATTACATAGTGTTTATATGAACTATTTTGTATGATACCCTATTAAGAGATCAAAGAAGTTTACTAATATCTGCAATAGTCTTTTACTAAGCTTACCTTGGCAAACGTATGACTATAAGAAGCATTCAGTAATGATCGAACTCTCTCCTAATGGGTCGACAAAACAAGCGTGCAAACCAGTGCACTACGAAGACGTACCTTGATATCTTCTGTGATATATTTCAAAACTTGTATAATATAATATAGAAAACGACTTGGATGGCAACATACATTTGTAGAAAGTTTATAAAATCTTAAGGACAACTAAATAATAGTAGATATTTAAAGAACATTCGGAAATAATTATCGTGTTATAAAAACACAGAGAGGCAGACAATGATAGACGGACAGACAAACACACACACACATCCCTCTCTCTCTCTATATATATATATATATATATATATATATATATATATGTCTCCATTTAATTGTATTATATATATATATATATATATATAGATATGAACATACGGACAGAAATATAGAGGTAGATATATATATATATATATATATATATATATATATATATATATATATATATATATGCAAATAAGAATGAATTAAGAAGTAATTGTCATAACATAGACAGCAAGAAAGATAGATTGATAGATAGACAGAGAGATATAAAGAGGGGGAGACAGATCGATAGATAAATTGATTGATTTACAATGACGAATGTAAATATATATGGAAACCCTGCGATAGATAGATAGATAGATAGATATACATGCACATAAGAATAAAGTGATAAATAGTACTCTTGTCCCATAATGGTTGTAACATTTCTCTGCAAATTTTCAACTTCAAATTTAACAATTATTATGGGACTGTGGTATTATTAAAGAACTTGTATTGAAAATGAACTTACTAAAACAACTGGTAAGTCATAAGACGCACACGCATATATAATAATATGTGTGTGTGTCTGCATATATATATATATATATATATATATAAGTAAGTAGAGTTGGCGACAGTAGTCGAGGGCGACCCGAAGGTGTAGGGGAGAGAGCTACTCTTTTCTTTGGGTTGCTCCCTTTTACCCTTGATCCGTAGCTTATAATGCTGTGTATTCAGCAAGGCGGCATCAAGTACCAGTTTTTGTGTTTTCTGTATGACTCGACCTGGGATTAAACCCCGGTCTCCCGAGCCATTGACCAACACTCTACCCACTTTACCAATACTAATACGAATTATTATTGTAAACAGTCTGCTCCTTTTGACAATTAGTTAAGAACAACTCAAACACACACACACACACACACACACACATACACACACACACATATATATATATATACATATATATATACATATATTGTCATCCACAAACGGACTGTTTCGTTGTATCAAAAATCTTCAGTGTGGCTAGACACATAGGACGTTTGAAGCTGGGATCGAAACCCGCCGAACTTTGCGTTAGACTTGCTTGTGTATATACATATATATATGTATATACATATATATATATATATATATAAAGATGTATGCATGTATGTAAGTATGTATAGATACTAATGTCAAAGCATATAAAATAGCTGCTTCCTTTAACAATAACACACACACACACACACACACACACACACACACACACACACACACACACACACACACACACACACACACACACACACACACATATATATATATATATATATATTGTCGTCCACAGACTGTTACGTAGTATCACAACCCTTCAGTGTGGCTAGACACGTTGCTGAGATCGAATATCTATCTATCTATCTATCTATCTATCTATATATATATATATATATATATATGTATGTATATGTACATGTGCACACGCGCGTGTATATGTGCATATATACATATATATCAATTAATGATTGTTTTAGATTGTTAGCAAGAGAAGGAATAAATCTCTATGTAATACATATATTTCTTCTTTTAAACCATCGATGAAACGATATATATATATATATATATATATATATATATATATATATATATATATATATATATGTGTGTGTGTGTGTGTGTGTGTGTGTGTGTGTGTGTGTGTGTGCATGTATATATATATGCATGTATAGACTCATTCTAATATGAAAAGAAAGCTATTTTCAAATTCAAAACTAAACCAAATGTAATGGATTAAGAAAGTTAATTATTTAAAAAAATTTTCAAAGAAATTAGAAAAATCTTTAAGAGTGGAATTTTAAATACCAAAAAAGTTTTCGTTCATGATTTTAAACATACGAGTCTTACTTCATATTATTTCCTATGCTATATAATTCCATACAATGATTTTGACATTTTTTAAAACTTGACGTAAATTATGATTAAAAAATTTAAAATAAAACTGTTGACTGTGATAAGTTCACTGTATACAACTAATTTAGTTACCCTAATATACAATAAAAAGCTATTCCTTTCCAAGGCGCGGCACTTGCAGTGGCAGAATTTACCAATATTCATAGTAGGCCATTGGCTTTGGGCCCACGGGGATCTTGTGGGGGACACTAAAACTAATTTGTCGCGTAGCGTGCCAGATTATAACCTTTTTTCAAGTGTACACAGGGTATTTCATTATATAATATATTCAAAAGTTTCCTGCACGCAATGGCAATTGTTGTCGGAAATAGACACAGCTATCTGAGTTCAAATCCTGGACGGGAATGTTTGCTTTTAGCAAAGCGGTAATTCCCAAGGGAAAGATATAAATCCAGCTATTCTCCCCACCAACTATGGCTAAATAGTGGCGTTGACTAGGTTATCTAGCTTTGGTATCGCAACCAATCTAGAAAAAGGAAAAATCTGAATTCAAACCTGTTACAGTCCGCTTAAAAACTGACCTTGTGTCACATCCTACTCGGCTGAAGGAGTTGGGTAAGTAATGATTTAGTCAAAACCATAAGAGACCCTGTACAATAAGTCCCAGAGTATTAAAACAATATACAATAAGACCCGGAGTATGGAGACCCTTTACAATAAGTCCAGGAGTAATGATTTAGTTAAAACCATAAGAGCCTCTGTACAATAAGTCCCAGAGTATGGAAATCTTGTACAATAAGTCCCGGAGTATGCAGACCCTGTTCAATAAGTCCCGGGGTATGGAAACCCTTTACAATAAGTCAATCAAATTCAGTCAGTGTCTGTCATTTGTGCTCTGAATCAATATGTAGCATTTGTACGTATAAGTAGTTACCTGAAGAAAAAATTGTTATACATGTTATATAATACTGAGAGGGAAATAGTTATCATTTTAGAACAATAAAAAATTTGCTCAAAAGTAATTTCAAAATGATGAAAAATGGAAAGAAAAGAAAAGAAAAGAAAAGAGGACCATCAATAAATTTAAAAAGTAGTTGTCGACCGTGACCTGAAGGTTTCCTTTTCAATTGCTACTACACCGAAGCGAGGGCGCCATTCCTTTCCCTGATTGCTCCACTTTACTCTTAATACGTTCCTTATATTGCTGAGTTTTAAGCAAGGCAATATTAAGTACAAATTTTAAAGTCTTTAATATGACGTGACCTGGGATTGAACCCAGGTCTACGGGACCATTGGCGAACATTCTACCCACTACACCAATGAGTCGCTTAATAAATATAAAATCATTTAATTATCCTATTTACCCAACCCCTCCGCTCGGACAGGATATGACACATGGTAAATTTTTAAGCGGAGTTTAACAGGTTTGAATTCAGAGTTTTCATTCTCCTAGACTAGTTGCCTCAACAAGGCTGAAGAACCTAGTCTGCCCTACTATTTACCCATAGCTGGAGGGAGAATAATTGGATTCATACCTTTCCCAAGAGTATTAGTGCTATGTGAAATGCACTCAGTCTCGTCCAGGATTTGAACTCGTGTCGCCGTGTTCATTGCCTACGGCGATAACGATTACACCACGGGCACCTCCAAATCATTTAATTATATACGTCAGAATTAAACTGTTAGCGCATAATGTCTTTCTTTCTATTTAAGAATATATATATATATATATATATATATATATATATATATATATATATATATATATATATATATATCTATATATATATATATATATATATATATATATATATTATAACTGATGGTTGTCTCTAAATCATTTTGTGGGTAAATAAATGTATATTAGATGTATATATTTAATTCATGGAATTTAGACTGCGAACCCTGGGTTTCACGGATATTTTTGCAAAACAACAATCATCAAGCAGTTCATTTTCTTAATTGCTTGATGACTGTTGCAAAAAAAATCCATGAAATCCAGTGGTCGGAGTCTAAATTCCTTGAATTAACAATATATATCTAATATATATTTATTTATCATTATTATTATTTTATATATATATATATATATATATATATATATATATATATATATAACTTGGTCATTTAAACGATGTGTTGTGGTTGGTATATCTATCTATCT
>CAUZXS010000695.1:15000-27500 GCA_963585895.1 Sepioteuthis lessoniana
GAAGTTTTTGGATGAATCATTATAACATTGTATTCACACACACACACACATACACACACACACACACACATGTATATATATATATACATCAGTAGAATATTTCTTTTTACATTAACATATACGAGTATCATTCAAAAAGTTTTAAGCCTTACTCAGAAAGAAGAGTAATAACTTAATGTAAAAAAAAAAAAATTCAGATTTTTCTTATTTTACAAAAAGCATAGTAGCGTATAGCCACAGCAAAAATGTTCTGGGTTACAACTTTTTAAGCGCCCCCGCCATAAATATATATATATATATATATATATATATATATTTATATATATCAAAAAGCTCATTGGACCGGGAGACTTGGGTTCAATCCCAGGTCGAGTCATACCAAAGACTTTAAAAATGGTACTTGATACGTCCTTGCTTAACACTCAGCAATATAAGGTACGTATCAAGGGTAAAGTGGAGCAATCCTGGGTAAAGGAGTAGCGCCCTCTCCTACACCTCGGTGTAGTAGCTATTGAAAAGGGAGCTTTCTGGTCGTCCTCGACTACGGTGGCCGACTTTACTTACTTTATATATGTTGATTATAAAAATACTGTGGGATGTATATATATTAATTATAATAAATGTATTTTTATATACATATCATGATAACTATTTTATATATATATATATATATATATATAAAATAGTTATCATGATATGTATATATATATATATATATATATATATATATATATATAAAGGTCGGTCTTTGAGACTAGTGAGCGAGTTCACCTACCTCGGAAGCAATGTCTCATCAACCGAGAAAGACGTCAACACGTAACTAGCAAAGGCATGGACAGCTACTGATAGACTAACAGATGGAAGTCAGACCTAACCGATAAAATGAAATACAGTTTTTTCCAAGCAGCAGCCGTGTCAATACTGCTATATGGATGCACTAAGTGGACGCTAACTAAAAGTATGGATAAAAAGTTTGACGGCAATTACACAAGAATGCTGCGAGCAATATTGAACTAGAGGCAACATCCCACAAAGCAGCAAATGTACGGCCACCTACCACCCATAACGAAAATTATCCAAGTTAGACGAACCGGACATGCGGGAAACTGCTGGAGAAGTAAGGACGAACTCATAAGCAATATACTCCTGTGGACATCTTCACATGGAGGAGCAAAGGCAGGACGATCTGCTAGAACCTATATACAACAGCTCTGTGCCGATACAGGATATAGCCGGGAGCAATGGACGATACAGACGGGTGGCGGGAGAGGGTCAGGGAAATCTGTGCTAGCAGCTTTATGATGATGATGATTTTATATACATATATATACATACATATATATATCTTAATTATAGTACACATAATTATATATATATATATATATATATATACACGAGGTGCCTTCAATAAGGTTCCAGACGTTTTTCGTATGGGCATTTAAAATTGTCGTAGACTCTTGAAAATTCACTATGTTATTGCTATATATCTCATGAGATGACTGACCAATTTTTATGATTTCGGTTTCAAATTAACAGCTACAGCTGCAATTGGAATACACCCTACTAAAGCTTGTCACAGCTAGTGAATTTCAAAAATGCAATCTGGACGTGAGGACACTTTAGAAGAACGATATGCAATAAAATTCTGTTTTAAAGTTGGAGAAAATGCCACAGAAACGTATGGAATGCTTCAGACTACTTTTCGACCATCTTGCAAGAATCGAGCATCAATTTTTGAGTAGCATAAGAGATTCAAGGAAGGCAAGTGGTCTGTGAGGGATGATAAGAGGTTTGGGAGGAGTAAGGAAGTCAGAACACCAGAGTTGATTGGCCAAATAAAGAATTTCATGGATAAGGACCGTCGTGTGTCTATAGTGACAATAAGTGCACAGTTTGATGTCAGTGTGGGAACTGTACACATAATTATTCGCGAGGAAGTGAAGATGCGGAAGATTTCCGCGAAGTTTGTCCCAAGGGTGCTCAGAGAAGATCAGAAAGAAAGACGTTGTCATGACAGCAGAGAGATGGTCGAGCTGATTAATTCAGATCCTACAGTTCTTGATGCTCTGGTGATCTGCAATGAAAGCTAGATCTACTGCTATGACCCAGAGACCAAGAGACAGAGTTCCCAGTGGAAGCATGCTGGTCAAGAAGGCCAGACAGAGCAAATCCACCTACAAACCTTTGATGATTTTTTTTTGACAGCACTGGCATGATCTACATGCACTGGGTTCCCACTGGACAGACAGTCCACAAGGAATACTATGTGAAGGATGATGAAAGGTGTGGGAGGAGTAAGGAAGTCAATACACCAGAGTTGATTGGCTAAGGCTTAGGGTTAGTGTTAGGGTTACTATGTTGAGGTTTTAAGGGAGTTCAGCAAGAGATTCCTTGGGAAGAAGCCAGCACTCTTCAAATCGGGTCAGTGGCATTTCCAGCAGGACAATGCAACAGTCCACAACTCCATCCTTGTCCCAGACTATTTGACCAAGATAGGCATCAAAAGAGTTCCTCAGCCTCCCTATAGTCGAGACCTTGCTCCCTGTGACTTTTGGTTATTCTCTAAGCTCAAGGAAAAACTTAGAGGCTGTCTTTATATGACAATTGAGGAGATGAAAGAGGCTGTGACAAAGGTCATTGACAAGCTGACACAAGAAGACTTTCATGGGGCCTTCCAGAAGTTGTTGGATCGGTACAACAAGTGCATTGTAGCCGGAGGAGATTACTTTGAAGGGGACTAGAGTTTCATGTATGTACTATCAATAAAAGTGCCGATACGAAAAAAGTCTGGAAACTTATTGTGTGCTTTTTGTATATGATATTTTGAGATATATATGTATTAATCATTGTGAATATATATGTGTATTTATGTGTGTGTGTACGTGTGTATGTGTGTGTGTGTGTGTGTGTGTTCATGCTTAATAATATTATTTGTTATGTGATTATTAACATTTTTGCTTTTAATTGTCTTATTGTTGCAATGATCATCACAAATTTCTTTTAAATGGGAGGTAAATGTATTAAAATGAGACTGAAAATAATAGTAAATTCAAAAATAAAATGTTTCATTTTTTTTAATGTAAATTTAAAACAAACAAAAAAGATAAACAACCTCTCAAAGAAACGTGTGTACAAAAATAAATAAAAATAAATAAATAAATAAACAAACAAACCCCTTCTCCTAAACAAATACAAAACAAATACAAAATAATCAAGAAATCTAGAAAACAAAAATAGGAAGAAAGAAGATATATGGTTATTTCAAACCACCAACTTAGAACATTGCACATAATATGACCTTGATATGGATACACAGGGGAAACCTGAAAAGCGAAACTGAATCTCTCTTAATAGAAGCACAGAATAATGCTATGAGGACCAATTATTTCAAAGTGAAAATTGTTATCAAGTGTAGTATATGAGTAGATAGAGATGAAACAGTTAATCACATACACGAGAAATACAAGATGAAAAATGACTTGTTAGGAAAGATGATCCACTGGGAATTGCGCAAGAAACTGAAATATTGACATTGGACAACGCACTTGCCTCTGGACTGGTCCACCTGTTATTCCTGCCGGTTGGGTGATTGTTTATTGAACGCTTGGTCTCGGAGGTTGGGGGCTTACCCCAGGCTTTACCAGGTTTGCAGAGTTTATTTGCTCGGCGTCTGAGGCGTCCTAATGCCGACGAGGCCAAGTATTTTTTTCATCTGCTGCACATATCTTGATTCGTGCGTGGCCTTCAGCCATAAAATAACCTTGTGCTGCGTTCTGGCTAGATAGGAAGTCAGTTACTTACCGACATTGGACCATAGAGATAGAAATGGACCTCGAAATGCCGGCTATAGCAACAGACCTCGTGTTAGTTATCAAGATAAAATGATTTTGTCATCTTGTGGGTTTTGTGTTTCCAGCGGGCAACTGAGGGAAAAATAGATCAAAAGGCTTTATCAATAGCTGAACTTTGCCAGAGAGGTGAAAATTCATGAAACATGAATATGCATGTGATACTAATTGTAGTTGGAGCACTTGGAACAGTTCTCAAGAACCTGGAAAAGAGACTGGGTGAATTGGAAGTCAGAGGAAGAATTGAGACTACACAGACTACACTGCACTGTTAAAACCAGCAAGAACACTTGGAAGAATCCTGGACATCTGAGGTGACTTACTGTCACTTTAGTAAAAATCTACGTTAGAGATGATATGAGAAACCCACAATAATAATAATAATAATAATAATAATAATAATAATAATAATAATAGCAAAAATCCCTAACGAGAAGACTTGGACATGGCTAAGTAAGGAAAACCTTATGGGAGAGACTGAATTTCTTCTTAGAGCAGCACAGAACAACACCGTAAGGACCAAGTGATGTACTCCTATGACCCCCCCCCACATATGTCCGAGCAAAAGCAGGACGACCAGCTCGAACATACATACAGCAGGTCTGTGAGGATACGGGATGTAGCCCTGAAGACCTGCCAGAGGCGATGAACGATGGGGAGAAGTGGCGAGAGAGGGTCAGGGATATCCGTGCTAGTGGCACGACATGATGATGATGATGATGATGATGTTTAAGCTAGATAGACGTAACAAAATTGCGAATGTTTTGATCGTGACGAACAATCAATCACAAATGAGCGAAAACAGCAAATTACCGTAGACACGACTGGATGCAAGAAATTGAAATTCTACGGTGCAAATAAGTGGTATATGCACAACCCAGAAGCCATCCTGGAGAACGAAACGCACAAACTTCTCAGGGCTTTTGAGATGTAAACAAATCACCGAATTTCGGCCAGCCGACCAAATCAAGTAATTATCAAAAAAAATTTTAAAAAAGAGAGAATCTGCCAAATTGTGGACTTTGCTGTTCCGGCAGACCACGGAGAAAAAAGTGAAAGTAAGCAAAAAGAATGGTAAATATCTAAACCTTGCTAGAGAACTAAAAAAAACTATGGAACAAGAAGGTTACAGTGATACCAATTGTGGTTGGTGCTCTTGGAACAATACCCAAAGGATTGGTAAAGGGGCTGGAAGACTTGGAAATAAAGAAAGAGTGGAGACTATCCAAACTACAGCGTTATTAAGATCGGCCAGAATACTAAGAAGAGTCCTGGAGACTTAAGGAGACTCTTAAACGAGTAAAAATAATAACAATTATTAAAAAAAAAATTACCCATTCTCGGTTAAAAGACTAGAGCAAGTGTTAACTAACAAGAAGAAAAGAACTTGTTATCTAGAGGATTTTACTGTTTCAGCGAACTATAGAGAAGAAATAATAGAAAAAGAAAAGATAAAAAGATTCTTGGATCTTGTCAGAGAATTGAAAAAATTTGTTAAACATGAAAGTGTCGGTGATACCAATTGTGGCTGGTTCGCTTGAAACAGTCTCCAAAAGCTTGGGAAAAAAGACTGCAGGAATTGGAAATCCGTCTAGAATACTGAGAAGAGTCCCAGAAACTTCAGTAGAGTCATTTAGAGCCCAGTGAAAGACCAGCAATAAAAACTGGTGAGAAAACTTGCAAAGAGTCAAATAATAACAATTAGCTTGTCCACAGTCATATGGTTTGAAGCGTTCCTTTTTACTACAAATAGTTTTATGGTGATTTTTAAGCGGAGTCCAGCTGGACATACGGCGTAACAGTTAGAGGCATGGGTACCCTGAGCTTCTAAGTGACAATCATCTGGAGGCTGCAGGTTCAATCCTGACTGCATGCGAGTACCAAAGATGATTGCTTAACACTTGTACTCAGTAATGGTTAAAAGGAATCAGAGCAAGCACTCCCGTGGGTTAAATAAAGGAGGTCATTCGAAGTTCGTGGAGGTTCCCGAGTTCGACAAGAAACACAGGAGGCTGGAGGACATACCGGCTAAAACGATGTGAAAATAACAATAAAGATGAAGACAACTGTTCGAAAACCCTGAATGATAAAAATTTTTTTAAAAGATATGTTTGACCCATAGATGGGCTACCGGGTTAGGGTGGATCCGGAAATATGTATGTACCCAACCCCTCCGCCATTGTCAGGAGGTGACATATGATGGTGTTAGTGGATAGAGTGTTCGCCAGTGGTCAGGGAGACCTACGTTCAATCCCAGGTCGAATGATATCAAAGACTTTAAAAATGGTACTTGATATCTCCGTGCTTAACACTCAGCAATATAAGGTACGTATCAAGAGTAAAGTGGAGCAATCCTGGGAAAGGAGTAGCACCCTCCCTTATACGTCGGTGTAGTAGCTATTGAAATAGGAGCCTTTGTGTTACTTACTTTATAGCCGGTGTGAATTTTTAGTTTTCTTGGATGCGTAGAAGAGTCTAGGGGTGAAAAGAGTCTAGGAGTGAAAAGGGTCTAGGGGTGAAAACACGGAAGAAGTACAATAATAATACGTATATGAAAACATGAAGAGAAAAAAAAATTACCAGTAAACCAGAGTTCAAAATTTTAAGATTTGAATCTAATGTAATAAAATTATCAAAAAAAATGGGATATTAAAAAAATCCATTTTTTTAAACAATTATCGACTCAGTCATTTCTTCGCTTTTCTTATATCAACAGAAAAAAAAAACGCAATCAAATTGAAAAATGGGAAAAATATGTAAGTTTTTTAAATTTATATTTTAGGTTTTTGTTAAATAGCATACGATGATTATTTAATGTCAAACCTTATTTATCTTTAAGTTTTTAGGCAACAGTTTTAATACGAGCTAGAGCTTATTTATTTGCATACAATTCAATAGTTTCAAGTATTCCTATCCTTCACAAATAATTCAATTTAATATTAATCATTTGTTTACACAGTTTAATGTTAAACACTTTAATTTGACCCATAGATAGGGACCCTAACAGGTACAAACACTCCGGGTCAGAGTGGACCTGAGAGTAATGACAATGAAAGATGGTTCCACATTTTCCGAAAAACCAGGACTGGAACCTCATCATTTGATTGTTTAGTGTCATATCAGGACGTTCGTTTGGGGGAGTCTTACCTCTCTGTAGAGATGCAGTCAGGCCCAGTCATCCGGGTTTTGTGTGTGTGTGTGTGTGTGTGTGTGTGTATGTGTGTGCACATGTAAATATTCTTACATATACAGTATAGTTTATTTATAAGTAAAAAAGTAAAAGTAAAGTTAACGACCCCCCAGTTGAGGGTGACTCGAAGGCTCCCTTTTCGATAGCTACTATACCAAGGTGTAGGGGAGGGTGCTACTCCTTTACTCTGGATTGTTCCACTTTACCCTTACCTTATAATTCTAAGAGTTAGCTAGGAGGCCTCAAGTACCATTTTTTGAGTCTTTGGTATGACTCAAACTTGGGATTGAACCCAGGTCTCCCAGATCATTGGCGAACACTCTAACCATTATTCCAATATCCGTCTTAAAATAAAATGTCAATCTTCTAAACCAAACATTATCATCATCATTTTCAAGTCATGCTGATTGACTCTCTTGACTCTCTCGCTATACGTCCCTATCAGACATCGCGCTTAGAAAGGTCTCTAGACGACATCCTGTGTTCACACAAGTTTTTACACATTTGGCGTGTCCAACTGTAAGAGTTCACAGGAGAACATCGTTGATGAGTTCCTCCCTGTTTCATCAGCAGTTCCTGACATGCCTTGGTCGTCTTATTTGGATGATTTGTGAGATGGGAAGCAAGTGGCCGTATAGCTGCTGTAATGTGAGTACCCACTTCCAGGATACGTTCAAAACAGGAAGCAGCGTCTCTACGAAATTCCCATTTAGCTTTTCCACCCAGCGATTCTTTAAACTAAAAGCAGTACAGAAGTACTGACACGGCTACAGCAGTACAGAAGTACTGACACGGCTACAGCATGGAAGAAATCCTGTCTTATTTTATATGAGAGATCGTATTTTTATATAATCATTAACCTGTCAATTGCAGACCATAGTTTTCTAATGGATATGTTGACATTGCTTTCACTAGATGAGATATTGCTGCCGAGGTATGTGAACTAATTTAGACATTTCAGAGGTTTGCCATGTAATGTGTAGATGTTTCCATTTATTTTAAAACACATAAACACTATTTTATCCGAGTTCAGATAATATGCCGCTTGATGCCTGCTCCAGACTATGCAGTAGTTATTCAGCTTTGGCTGGAGTATTTGTGAGAAAGTCTTGATCATCTGCACTGTCTGAATCCATGATAGTTTCTAATTAACCTTAATATCAGAATCAAGCATTGAAACGAAAGGATTGAAACAAAAATATCTAAACGTGCTTTATATATATATATATATATATATATATATATATATATATATATGTTTCATTAAATAGTAAAGACACATTTTGTCTGTATAATTTTATTAAGATCCTTTCGAGCTTCCAGATAAGTGTCTTGGTTTCAGATTGGAATTGGTGGATGAATTTACCAAAATTGACTCAAGCGCTTTCGGATCCTTCATAGGCCATTATCAGGGGTTGCTGGCATGTGTAGAGAATGTTGTTTTTTTTAAATGAGTTTTGAAAAATTTTATTTGATGAAACATACTTAAATGAACGACTGCTGCCTAACTACACACACACACACACACACATATATATATATGAAGTTTTATTTTAGTTATATAGTTTCGATGTTGTTGAGGTCGGTAATAGATAATGCATAATAATATCCGTTTTGATAATGTAATGTTCCACTCAACATTGTAAAATCCTAGTAACTTTGGTTTCAAAGAAAATTAACTTTTTATTTAAAAATGCTATTGGTGTACATATTTATGGGCGATATTGTATGCATGTGGATGCATACACACACACACACACTCATACATATATATATATATATATATATATATATGTAAGAGGCGTGTTCCTAATGCTGTTGTCCATCGGTACACCCGTAAGAGTTTTTATAAGAATTGAATTTTCGTTTCTTACAAAGAATCCAAGATTTTATCATTTTTAGCGAAACATTTGACAGTCAAGTCGGATATCATTAAGTATTATTTATTACCCAACTCTACAGCGTGTCTAAAACTAAATTTGCTGGCGGCGGAGTCCTCATAGCTAAAGTGCCGGATTGCGGACTCGAAGTTAGCAAGTTCGAACTCCAGTCGCGCTATTACGTTCACTTTAAGAAAGTTATAGAAACCTCTTATCCTCCGTTCTGTTGGTTAAATAGTCTTCGAAAAGGATGGTTTTGCCGATAAATAATCTAAGAAAATTGATATGCCATTAAACAAGGGAACCAAACCAAATTTGTGAGAATATGTCTTGGAGGTTTACTTACTTTTGGCAACAGAATTCTAATGCTGTTATCATCATCATCATCCTCATCATGTCGTGCCGCTAGCCACACCCTCGCCCTCGTCTCTCTCGTCCATAATGCTGTAGATTTGCGAAATAGATAACACCTAATGATATCCGTTTGTATAATGTTCAACAACAAATAACAAAATCTCGTTATCTTTAGTTTAGATACCATTTGCCAATGTCTCCCACCAGACAAGGCTTGACACAAGGTCAAAAGCCCGAAGGCCGATTAAAATGGGGATAAAGGGGAGGGGAATGTCGGGAACGAGCCGAGGATCGAACCCTGCTGGTCTGTGCTGCTCATTGACCCACTAAGTGCAATGTGGGTCTAATGAGGCATGCAGTTTCACGAACCCAAATGTGGGTCCGGGCAAGTATGCCGGGTTATAGCTTGAACTAGACAGCAAGGTCTTTAGTTTAGATGAACACTTGGTATTCGTAAAGAAATTGTGTGAGGTGTGTACTTTTGGATAGTCGATCTAGAAAAGGGTTAAAGGTAATCTAGTATCGTCTGTAAAGCCTTTAATACTCTTTATAAAAAGGTAATTTTCTTCTAAACCAATTACGGCTGGTTTTTATTGCTTCTAGAGGAACGTTATATAATCAAAAGAAATATGATTAGGTATTATTTATAACCAAACTCCACAGCACTGAAATTCTAGAAGCTAAAATAAAAATTGCGGGAATTAATAAGGTAAACATTAATCATGGACTGCTAAAAATTAATTTTGGATAACTTTCTCTCAGTCACTCTCTTTATATATATATATATATATATATATATACAAACACGCACATACGTTCAGATATATGTACACAAATATGTATGTACGCATGTTCATTGATACATATACCTGCATACATACATATATACATAGATATATCTGTATATATATATATATATATATATATATATATATATATATATATATGTACACAAATACACACACACACACACACATATATATATATATATATATACACACATAAGCACGCATATATGTATGCATGTCTATTTATACATATATTCATGCAAATATACATACATATGTGCATATATGTGCATATATATGTTCATATATATATATTTATATATATGCATTTATATATGGAGAGACGTATATATATATATATATATATATACACACATATATATATATATATATATATATATATATACTCACAAACATACACATACACAGAAGTCAAAAGCAGTTAGCAATAAAAACCAAAGATATTAGAAAATTTACTTTGTATGTGAAAAAGGAGTGTAAGTGTTGGCCATCATCATCATCATCATCATATCGTGCTGGCAGCACGGATATCCCTGACCCTCTCTCGCCACTCCTCCCTATCGTTCATCGCCCTAGGCAGGTCTTAAGAATCCCATTAAACAATATACTTGAATAATAACAAAAAAAAAAGAAACCTTTTGTTGATAGAATACAAAACTTTTATTGCCATCGAAAGTTTATTCAGAAGAAGAATAACACAATACACTTCTCTCTTTTCTGAAATAAGTATAAATTACTTTCTTCGTTTAAAATTTGTATTAGATTGGTGGGATGATTTGGTTGGGTTTTAGTTATTTAATGCCCAATTCTGTTTGAGAATTAATTTTTTATTTATTGTGGACTTTTTGTCCTCATCTTGGTAGTTTTTGTGTTGTTTCTTCTTTCACTACGTTTCGGCCAAATTTCACCTCTGGCCTTCTTCAGGTGATTTACCGCGACCTCGGATAGGAATGCTGAGTCTTGTAACCGTATCCCCCAGTAATTACTGCCTTCCATAGTTGTTGTCTATCGCACCACGTTTTTGACCAAATAAACGTAGTGAAAGAAGAAACAACACAAAAACAACCAAGATGAGGACAAAAAGTCCGCAATAAATAAAAAAATTAATTCTCAGATTAAGAAGCCTCATCTCAAAATGATTCCAATTAAAAAGACAATTACAAATTCTGTTTATAAATGTATTTTAGATATATATAATTTATAAACACATTTTGTGGGCACATTTTTCAACGTTCCAGGACTCCTTCATTTGGACACAGTTAAATGGTTTCAAATATTTCTAACATGAATATTTCTATTCACTATTCATTACTTGTTAAATGGTTTCAAGTATTGCTATGTAACAGTAACAATATTATATAAGTCAATTGTTTACACAAATTTAAATGGATATACATATATGATTTGTAAGTGAATAGTTTGTAGGTAATTTCATTTTGAAATGAGTTACAACTAATTTGTTTGCTCTCACGTATTGTTTTTGTTTTTAAACAGTTAAATCGTTTCAATTATTTCAAACAGTAATAATTCTATTCAATATTAATCATTTGTTTGGATACGGTGAAGTGGTTGCAAGTATTGCTATGTATCACTAAAAATTCAATCAATAATCAATAAACATCAATAAAATCAGTCATCTGTTTACACACAGTTAAATGATCTATTTCTAACAAATCAGTTTAGCATAAGTCCTTTACTTGCTCCCATTTTGAATAGTCAAACAGTTCTATTTGACTCATAGATAGGACCCTATCAGGTGCTACTGCTCCGGGTCAGAATGAAACTAGGAGTAATGGCAATTAAGTGGTATTCCACATTCCCCAAATATCCTCGAGATCATATTTGATGTCGTATCCTGGACACTCGTTGGATACAAATACAGTCGGTGTATTTTACTGTGCCAAGAAGTAAGGAAAAAGATTTCTCTGGGAATCTAGAAATACTGGAAGCAATCTTCCCAAAATATACTTGTTCGCTATGAGTCCTGCTCCCAAACAATAGTGTGAAAACCAATATTATTTTTTAGTTACTTTTTCATCGCAATATTTTATTTACTTGGTGTAGAAGTTTTTTTCTATCGAGTTGGTGAGAAATATGATTCGGTTGGTTTCAGGAAGCCTTCACCCCAGACAGCATCTGCCCTCTTGTCTAAAAGGGGCAGGACCGAGATTTATCGCTTAGCGCTTGAGGCGCCTCAGAGAGAGAATAGCGAGAGAACCAAACATTTTTTGTAACTGCCACACATGCGTCTCGATTTTTGCGTGTGCCTCCCAATTTTGACTCGATGGGAAATAAATACTCATAATGTCCATCCATGGCAAGTGCGTACATGTGTGGTGTGTAAATGTATGTGTACGTGTGCATAGGATTTATATTGAAATTATCTAAAATTACTTGAAAAAGGTTCAAATTAATAAAT
>CAUZXS010000695.1:30000-42500 GCA_963585895.1 Sepioteuthis lessoniana
TTAATAAGTGTAAAGGAATATCTTTGTTTTCTAATTTTTGTTCCTCGTTATATATACATATATATATATATATATATATATATATATGTTTGTGCGTGTGTGTGTGTGTGTGTGTGTGCACCTCCTCTCTTCCTTTTTCTTTGTCTGTTTGTCTCTCTCTATCTCTCTATCTCTTTGTCTCTCTCTCTCTCTCTCTCTCTCTCTGTCTGGTATTATGTCTGTGAGAAAGGGTGGGTGGGCATTTGTGATTGTCATACATTCTTTTCAATCGAAATTTGTAAAATGCCCATCTCAGCTTTCTTTTAAAATAAAGAGCAAGAAGATAATGTTATATTGAATCTTTATGACAGCATGTTACTCTGCCCCACCCCGAGTCCAAAGTAAATTTGCCCTGCAGCGACACAAACCGCCTAGAATTTTAGAATGACAGCACGGCAAATTTTTATCAAAATTCCAAGTTTGAATAATAAGATTCAGTTAATGTGTTTTTTGGGGGGAGGGAGGGGGGAAATAGAGAAAAAATATTGTTGATATTTACTAAGTATACTTAAGAAATTTGACCATGTTGTATAGGAAAAGTGAAGATAAGTAAATTGTTGCTTCACATCTAATGCAATACTGTTCTTTTTTTAAAATCTGACCATTAGGGCGAGTTAAAATTGTCAAATACTCAAGTCTCCATTACAAACAAGAGAAGGATCATTCTATTTGGTTCAGTTTGTTTGTATTTTATAATACTGCAATAATACAGTAATACTGGAGCTTTCGGGAACGCGGGGCACCCCTTCACTGCCATCGCTCCCAGGTCCACTCTGACCCGGAATGGTAGCACCTGATAAGGGTCGTATCTATGAGTCAAACAAATTATATATATATATATATATTGGTCTAGTGGGTAGAGGGTTTGCAAATGGTCCGGGAGACCTGGGTTCAATTCTAGGTCGCGTCATACCAAAACATTGAAAATGGTAGTTGATACCTCCTTGCTTAACACTCAGCAATATAATGTTTGCTTTTTATCAATATTGTTAGCGTCCATGTGGTGCATCCTGACACAGTCACAACTTGGAAGAAATCCCGTTTTATTTTATCGGATAGATCAGACCTCCATATGATTGATAATATATATATATATATATATATATTATTTAAAATATAACCTCAACTACCCTATCGAAAAGACTCACAATGCACCTCTCTGATACCAGTTCAATAGCACAACATCTAAAAAACATTCTGGGCCAAAATTCTTTCTGAAAACAACAATATTAAAAAAAAACACAAAATAACAAGCAAAAATTACAGATTCTTGAAGCGCTCCATATCAGAAATAAACAACATAAACTCAATAGAATCAATTTCGAATCCAGTACTAATGTACTTAAATGTCTTTAGGTGTTGCTGCTACTTATGAAACCAGTTTAAAAATTAACGATAGAATAACATACCAGTATAAATAATAAATGCTCAACACCTACAAAGTTGTAATATTCATTCAAAGGTCACATTGTTTTTGCAATGTACACACCACTGATGATGGCTAAAGATCGGTAAGAAAGTACTTGGGATACCAGAAAATCGATGCAGTGACTCGAAAGGATTAATACAAAAATGTTTAGACAATAGGATGTCTATGTTGTTTATATATATATATATATATATATATATTATTACCGACGGGTATTTATTTGTTTTCTGTCACATATTTTCAATGTCATCACATTATGACGTAGTAAAAATAGAATCCTGACCTTATAAAATTGTTGAACTGAGAGAAAAAATATAATTGGTTCCTGATGAAGTTCCTGTTTATGTCTGCTGACTTTGATCAAAACAGATTATTTTACGATCATTGTCGTCTGTTAAACTGTTATCGTAAAAAAAAAGGCATGCTTTGCGTCACGGTTATCGTCAGGGGAGATGAAATCAGTTGCTAAAGTTCAAATCCTGGACGAGCCTGTCTGTATTTCACTTTGCAATAATGCCCTTAAGAAAGACACTAATCCATCTGTTTTCGTACCAGCCCTGATTAGGCAACTGGTAGAGGAGAAGGAAAAGTCTGAATTCAAAACCAGCTAACAAATTGACCTTGTGTCACGTCCTCCCCGCGTCGGAGGATATGGGTAAATATTATAACAGATGAATTATCACAACAGAAAAGTAAATACTATATCTAACCTCTCTCCCATAAGTACATTATCTAGCCAGGCAATTGTAGCAAAATATAGACTCACATAAAAAGAGATAGAGAGAGAGGGAGAGATTTTGCAAAAGGCCACCAATGAGGCACCCAGAAAGAATCGAACTCTACATAAGTAATACATCTCCGAGACATGCTTGATAACCATTACACCAAGACTAGATGATCGGTATATATATATATATATATATATATATATATATATATATATATATATATATGCGTGTGTGTGTATGTATGTGTGTGTGCGTGTTTGTGTGTGCGTGTATATGTGTAAAAAAATTTAGATATTCAATTTCTCTTGATAATATTCTCTTTCTGTTGATTGCGTTCTGTTTTAAATTCGTTCAGTTTAATCCAACAATAAAATAAAAAGTATGTTGGCGACAGTAGTTGAGGGCGACCGGAAGGCTCCCTTTTCAATAGCGACTAAACCAAGGTGTAGGGGAGGGTGTTACTCCTTTCCCTGGATTTCTCCACTTTACCCTTGATACGTACCTTATAATGCTGAGTGTTAAGCAAAGAGGTATCAAGTACCATTTTAAAAGTCTTTGGTATGACCCGACCTGAGATTGAACCCCGGTCTCCCGGACCATTGGCGAAATATGTTTACGTAATTTTTGCAATGTTATAAGAAACTTAATTTTTTTAAAAAAAACAATCTTTACGCGAGCAAACAACCTCCTAATGACTGCCTATAAAAAGACCAAAAGCACTTGGGAAAATTTCGGTGGATTCATCCGTCAACTCCGACATAAAACCAAAAATCTTGTCAGGAAACTTGAAAGGACCCTTATGAGATTTTATCGACAAAATCCGTCTTTATTATTTAATCAAACATGCTTAAATGAAAGACTGATGCCCCCCCCCTGCATATATATATATATATATATATATATATATATATATATATATATGTGTGTGTATTTGAACTCTATTTTGAGAGCTACAAACAAGAACATTATGTTATAACAACCAAGTTCTATTGCGATCAACATAAAAAGTCGTTCATGTTCATGAATATATATATATATATATGATTACTATTTACCAACCCCTCCGCTCGGGCAGGATATGACACAAGGTCAATTTTTTAAGCGGAGTTTAACAGGTTTGAATTCAGAGTTTTCCTTCTCCTAGACTACTTGCCTAACCAAAGCTGAAGAACCAGTCTGTCCTACTATTTACCCATAGCTGGAGGGAGAATAATTGGATTCATACCTTTCCCAAGGGTATTAGTGCTATGTGTATTTGAACTCGTGTCGCCGTGTCCATTTCCTACGACAATAACGACTACACCACGTATAGTAAGTAAAGTTGGTGACCGTAGTCGAGGGCGACCAGAAGGCTGCCTTTTCAATAGCTACTACTCCGAGGGGAAGGCACTACTCCTTTCCCTGGATTGCTCCACTTTACCCTTAACTCGTACCTTTTATTGCTGAGTGTTAAGCAAGGAGGTATCAAGTACCATTTTTGAAGTCTAGGATTGAAGCCCGGTCTCCCGGGCCATTGGCGAACACTCTACCCACTCAGCCAATGAGTCGGTACAATATATAAGCGCAGCTCATAAGTATTTGATCTGTAAGACAATTTTCTTTTCATCATGATGTTGATAATTAAAATAAAAAAGAACCTCACACAAGACGAAACACATTTTATTGCTATCAACATAATACATTTAGTCATATCATGTCCTTCTGAATGTTAAATTTGAAGTTAATAGTGTTTTGTGTAATATTGTTCATTGACGTTGGTAAAAAAAAATTATTAGATTTATTTGGGATATTAGTTTTTTCTTTCACCGGGTTAGCTGAAAATAATAATTATTTTTTCATCTCTTGCTTGATGTACTACATACAAAGCTAATTATTCAATCAAATATGGTTAATTAGTTCTAATATGACGAATGATTCGCTATTTTTTCCTTTTTAAAGTTTAGGAAATAAAATTCTTTTAGATTAGTTATGTATTTCAATAACATTTCTTCCTCTTCATTAATAGCCATTATCATGAACCCCATCTCGATGACAGACTACCTTACCCTACGAGAAAAATACGTTAAATACTTTTCTTGGATCGGATAAGTATACTTACTAAATTTAGTGCGTTCTACATGAAGCCATAAGGCAATTTACAAATGACAACCAAGGCAGATTGCTAGCGACTGGTGGGTTAGTTGATTGTATTGTGTTAGTATCGCGTTTATTCTAAGGCCAACAGCAAAAAATAAATGAATTAATACTTCGTTTAATTCTAACAATTTATTAATCAACACGTGGAACAATTACTAATAATATACAGTCCTTCCTGTGTATAAAGTTGAGTTTAAGGGACTTACCGGGCCGCTGAAGAAGATAACGTCACCACCTCACGGAACGTCTGGTGGAATCAGTCTGAGTGGATTTTGGTTTTTTGCGCCAAGATTTCAGGGCTCATCACGTGATTAGTATATCCAATCACTGAGAACCTCTCCTGCACTCACTCCATACACAGGAATTACCATTCTACAAACCCAACAATTGTTTTGTTCTACAGCGTAGAAACGCTTTTGGCATCTAGCTACGGTATTACTGGAACCTCACCATGAGATTGTTTAGCGTCATATCCAGGACACTCGTTGGTGGTGGGTTTTTTATCCATCTGCAGAGATGAAGTCGGAGTATTCTACAGACCCAGCCGACTGAGCTTAATTAATAGTGGTCTGGTTTCAAGGACAAAACGGTTATAGTCTCCTTAAACTAATCCCCACAGACATCTGTTCTATACTGATGCGTAAGATCATAGTCAGACATTTTGCTTTTAAATCTCTGAGGAGGTCTCCTCGTGGCGTAATGGTTGAAGCGATGGACTGCGGAATCGTAGTAAGCGAGTTCGTATTCTAGTCGCGCTATTACGTTCACTTTCGGGCAAATACCTTTGGGAAAGGTATGAACACCCTTATCCTCCCAGCTATGGGTTAAATAGTTCCACTACTGTTCTTCTAGGAGAATGGCTTTGGCATTAAATAACCTACAAAGGTTGATGTGCCCTTAAACAAAGAAACCAAATCAAACCAAACCAAACCAAAAAATATGAGGAATCTATTGTTATTTACAGAACCGTTGTAAGCTTCCCATACCGCCCCGAATCTTAAATAAACCCTCTGCTTCAAATCTCTAATAGAGGGCCCTTAATCATCTGTATGTTTATATTCATAAAGTTGTATGCATAGAAAATATATAACTACCCTTCCGGGCCCCTAAGCAGCCTATTATTTCGAGTTCTACAGAATACTGTTTCGATTATATGTATCGGAATATATTAAGAGAACAGTTGTGTTTTGAGGCCACATTAAAAATGGGCTTTTTGCTTCTTAGACCCCTTGATGCTTTGGGCCCTTGGTTATGGTTAGATTTCCTAATTGCTCACTCAACCCCTAAAGAACAGGTAACTAAAGTCCTCCCAATTGTCCTGATAAAGTTGTTTATAGGTTAACTTATATCATACAAAAGACTATAGGCGCTTCGGCTGGTGTAATGGTAAGCAAGCTAGACTAGCAAACCTCATGAGTGAGTGCAAGTCTCATTGGGTGCCCCATTCATTCGGCTTGTGCCACATCGGAGCAAAAAGCTTCGTATTTTACTATCTCACACATTGATTAATCTATTTTGAGTCTTTGTCTCTGTCTCTGTCTCTCTCTCTCACACGCACATACTCACAAACGTATATCTAAATAGATCGGTCGATACGAGGGTGAGCTGAACTGTTCATTGGCTGAAATTTTCATATGCTGTTGAAAAATTTGGTCATATTTCATAAAAGGAGTACAACAGTCCCAACAAGGTCAATGGACAAGCTGGGAGGAGGTACTGCAAAGGTCTATTACTTGGAACGACATTTGGCAATGGTTCCACTCAAGCTGAGTTTTTTAATACGTTCTACATATGACCAGCTTCCGTCAAAGATCAACCTTGTCAAATGGAAGAAAGAAAGCGATCCAACCTGCCCCCCTGTGTAATGAGAAACCTCAAACATTGGAACATGTCCTCAGTTCCTGTAAGACAGCTCTTGCTAACGGAAGATACACTTGGAGACACAACAGTGTATTGGACAAGCTGGTCAGAATTATACGGAACTTGATGCCTGAGTCAAATAAGTCAACCCAGAAATTTGTTAGAAATTTGTTACTGAGGGAGGCAAAATATATGTCGGTTCAAAGAAATCGACTTATATCGAGCTATACCCGGTCAAAATCTTCTTGGATTTGGTAACAATTGGAAAGTATCTGCAGACCTCCCTGGCTCGTGTATTGATTACCCGAAAATAATATCTAATAAGGGTCTGCGACCAGACATTGTCCTATTTTCGAAGGAGAACTCAAAGGTCATCCTGGTAGAATTAACAATACCATTTGAGAGCCGACTTGAACAAAGCCACGATTACATGACTAGCAAATATGAAAATCTCAAAAAAGAACTGGTAAAGGAAGGGTATTGTGTTATCGTTAAAGCTGTGGAGATTGGAGCAAGAGGTTTCGTTGCAGGCACCCTGTACCAATTTCTGGGACAAATTGGAATCAATCGGCGTAATAGAAGCAAAAGAATGAAACATCTTACAGAAATAACTGAAAATTGTTCAATGTGGATATGGAATAAAAGAAACGTCCCGTGGAACATTTCAAAATAAACACGTCATAGCATCAGCTGCTCGCGAATGCGCTACAATATTCAAATTACGCGAGCAAATTTGAAGTTTTACATTTCGCCGTTAGACGTTGATTTGACAGGATGCTTTAATGGGGCCTCATGTCAGTAAGGAGGGGGGGGGGCTGATGTGCAACTAAAACCGTTGAGAGGAAGGCCCCGAAACGGTGCATATTCTCTCCTGATGACCCCCAAAACAAGCATGGAGTTAAACTGCTCGGTGGAAATGAGAATGGCTAAAGGAGCATTTTCTATCCGCTCACTTTTTGGTGAATCTCTGTTATTTGGTATGTAACTTCCTTCTTCATGAAGGTAAAAACTACTGTGCATAGAGGTGGGAAAAAGCTAAAAGTTAGATTCCTGTGTTTAGGGCTTAGACCTAGGCAGCAACTGACCCCTCCCCTAAATGGCATAAGCTTAATCAGCAAACCAGGGTTTGTTAAACGGTTAACCTTTCCTGAAATATAGGTCTTCCCTAGGATTTTTGTGTAAATCTTTATACATCCATCGTTGATTTAACATCACTAATATCATTCCTTCCAGTCCTGATGATGGTTCATTCGAATCGAAACGCTATAGTGTTGACTTTGTTTCTTAATAAATCTCTCTTTCTGCTTGGATTACCTTGTTATCAATTTTCTCTCACTCTCTCTCTCTCTCTCTCTCTCTCTCTCTCTCCACACACACACACACACACACACACATATATATATATATATATATATATATATATATATATATATATATATACAGGGTGTCACAAATTTTTTTATACACATTAAAGATAATTGTAAACGTAGTGTTAAATTATTATTTTAAATGTGTAAAAATATTTTACAAGTATCATTTTATTGTTTATTTTTAATGTGTAAACATTTTTTGGGGGCACCCTATATATATATATATATATATATATATATATATATATATATATATATGTGTGTGTGTGTGTGTGTGTGTGTGTGTGTGTGTGTGTGTGTGTGTTCTATTCTTTCCTGTCTTATACTGTCTGTAATTTCTGCATAAAATAAGAGTGTAATATCTGTACACTTTACTTAAGATTGAAGCAGTGGTAAATGTAAATTTTGTGGGTCCCTGAAGATTGAAGTGTTAAGGGATGGTCCGTATTAGTGAAAAATTTTTTGTTATTATTTGCACAATTATTTAAATTGAAATATATTAAAAGCCCTTTGTCACACAGTAGATCCAAATTAGCAATGTGGAGTCTACATACTCTGGGGACCTTTCCAAGATTAAGAATGCTAAAACTAAACTTTCTTTAGTTTCATCGTAGACTCATTTCCGGAATGAAATGTCGCTCTGTCTCAGATCAAAATGTGATGTCTGTTGAAATGAACATTTTATCCAATATTCTACAAAAAGTTTTCAAAATTAAAATAATCATTAATTCATTTACACGTTTTTCTTTCTTTTTTTTTCTTTTTCGTAATAATATTTATAAACGTTTTAAAATTCGTTGAGTCAACTATTTTTATTTAGATACTTTATATATTAGATTTATTTACATAACTGTACGATTTCCACCCAAAGAGATAGGGCACACACACACACACACACACACACACACACACACACACACACACACACACACACACACACACACACACACGGGCACGCACACACACATACATAAACACACGATGTTTCGTTAATAATTGTTATATATATATATATATATATATATATATATATATATATATATATATATATATATATATATATATTGAAGAGAATGCTATATCTTAGGATCGAACTGCTTCTCAAGTGTCGTGGATATGTGAGACAGTTTTGGTAACCATTATAACATAACGATATATATATATATATATATATATATATATATATATATATATATATATATATATATATACACAAACACACACACGCAGACGTATTTATATGTATATATTTACAGACACACACACACACACACACACACACATACACACACACACACACACTCACACACACACACACACACACACATATATATATTTATATATATATATATATATTTATATATATATATTTTTATATATATATATTCTGGTGGGGTTCTTAAAAATGAAATAAAAGAACGAAATATCGCTCCTCTAAATCGGTTTTAAGTGTTTGATTTATCCAACTTTCCACGTATCTCTATCATCTTGTCAGATTCACAACAATCCATCATTTCAACATATATATTTGCCCATTTGGCAATACACCGACTGCACCTCCGCTGAGGAGTAATACTCCCCCAACGAGTTCTTGGATATAGCACTAAACAATCTAATGGTGAGGTTCCAGTGATGTTGGAGCGATGGGGAATGCGTATCAACTATTTATTGCCATCGCTCCCAGGTCCACTCTGGCCCGGAATGGTAGCACCTGATAGGGCCCTATCTATGGGTCAAAGAGAACTAAACTGCGTACTTATGCTAAACTGAATTGTTTGAAATAGAACTGTTTGACTAAACTGAATAACTTGAAATGTTTTTGACAATCAAACTGTGAAGTCGCATTTAAACTGCTTACTCATACTAAACTGGAACGTTTGAAATAAAACTGTTTTCATATGCTAAACTGAATTGTCTGAAATAGAACTGATTATTTGTATAAAAATGGATTTGGCATTAAATAACCTATAAAGGTTGATATGCCATAAATCCCAACTAACCACACACACACACACAACAATATATATATACATATATACTATATGGAAGAAACTAATGGATAGTAATCCGACAATTTGTGAAGAAAAATTAACAAGTAATCCAAATAGAAAGTGGGGATTTATAGAGAAACAAAGTCAGTCGACACTATGGCGTTTCGGTTCTGCTGAACCATCATCAGGACTGTGAGGGGTTTTATTAGTGATGTTAAGTGTAGATGGATGTATAAAACATGTCATAAACAGCCAACTTTTCTTGTTGTACAACTTTTCCTAATTTTTATATATTTTTACACTTTTTATACATCCATCTACACTCAACATCCCTAATAAAACCCCTCACAGACCTGATGATGGTTCAGCAGAACCGAAACGTTATAGTGTCGACTGACTTTGTTTCTCTCTCTCTCTCTCTCTCTCTCTCTCTCTCTCTATATATATATATATATATATATATATATACATGATCGTTAGAAAGCTAGTCTCACAAATCATCTGTATATTGTAGTTAGTAAAATGAGTGTAAGTCAATAATAATCTACACATTGTAAATATATCTTGTCATAGATTTAAAACTACTTACAAATTGGGCGCCCCGGGTGAAGTAATAGTTTGTAAGCTAGGCAAGCCAGACTAGGAAACCTTCACGTGTGAGTTCGAGTCTCATTGAGTGCCCCGTTCGTACGGCTTTGTGCCACATCTGAGCAAAAAGTTTAATAAATTATTAAAACAACTTACAAAATATTCTCTCCATTTTACTGCCCACATCTTACCCAGTAACGTTTCTCAAAGTCTTTCTTTTTCTCTCTCTCCCTCTCCCTCTCTCTCACTCTCTCTCTCTCTCTCTCTCTCTCTCTCTCTCTATCAACCCGATTTTTTTCCTTCCCATGATTCCGAAGAGCTGAAAGGAGGACTGTGTCCTCATTGTCGCCTTCATCGTCACCCGAGGCCGGGTAGCAACGGTGGTGACAACGACGGCCTTGCCGATCAAAAAGAACGCGTGAATTACAGACATAAAAACAACTGAGCTAAAAAAAAAAAAAAAAGGAAAAAGAAAAAAGAAAAAATAAGAAAGAAAGAAAAAAGTGTTTAAAGTCAAGTAATAAGGCAAAGGGGGTAATATCTGATATGAAGGAGGGGGATAGAGAGAGAGAGAGAGAGAGAGAGAGAGAGAGAGAGAGGGGTGGCGAGTCAGCAGAGTTTGTGAGTATCTCAAGATGGTCACCGAATTCGGGTCGAGGTGTCCGAAACGTGTCTCAGTTAAGAACTCAAAAGGAAGGGGGAGGAGAAGGGGAATAAAGTAGAGAAAGAGGAGGAGGAGGAAGGGGAGGAGAGAAGGATATAACAACAGTTGACCTGTGACCTGTGTCAGTCTAAAACCTCCCAACAACGAAATCACATTTGGATTATTAAAAACTACTTTCTCTTTCTTTCTTTTTTTTTTATTGTCTTTTTTTTTCTTTCTGGTTTTCTTTCTTTCTTTCCTTCTTTCTTTCTTTAATTATTTAATGTTAAACCATCCGACAAAAATGTTTGGTTCTCGTTGAAACATCCGTCCATGATGATACTGATGCTTCTATTGAAGGAGTGGCGAATTTTAATTAGCATTTCATTGCTATTTCCATGGTGTTGAGAAAAATGATCAATGAGTTGCAAACTCGACTGGAATTTACTTTATTCTCTAAGAACAATCAAAATGTATCAAGCTAATAGAAATATCGTTATGAGGAACTGTTTTTGCAGGGTTACAAACGAACATAATGCGGATTTTATTCATATAGAGATTTTGATAATCTTGGTCGGTATTTTAGAATTTCTTCCTTTCTTTCCTTTTTTTCTTTCTTTCTTTCTTTCTTTCTTTCTTTCTTTCTTTCTTCTTCTAAATATCTTTCTTTCTTCTTCTAGATATCTTTCTTTTTTATTCTATTGAATACTTTCATTTCTTTCCTTCTTTCTTTCTTTCTTTCTTTCTTTCTTTCTTTCTTTCTTGCTTCTAAACATCTTTCTTTTTTACTCTATTGAATTCTTTCTTTCTTTCTTTCTTTCTTTCTTTCTTTCTTTCTTCTAAATATCTTTCTTTTTTATTCTATTGAATTCTTTCTTTCTTTCTTTCTTCTTCTAAATATCTTTCTTTCTTCTTCTAAATATCTTTCTTTTTTATTCTATTGAATTCTTTCTTTTTTTCTTTCTTTCTTATTCTTCTAAATATCTTTGATTTTTAATTTTCAAAAATATCTTTCTTTCTTTCTTCTTCTAAATATCTTTCTTTCTTCTTCTAGATATCTTTCTTTTTTATTCTATTGAATACTTTCATTTCTTTCTTTTTTTCTTTCTTTCTTTCTTTCATTTCTTTCTTTCTTTCTTCTAAATATCTTTCTTTTTTATTCTATTGAATTCTTTCTTTCTTTCTTTCTTTCTTTCTTTCTTTCTTATTCTTCAAAATATCTTTGATTTTTAATCTTCAAAAATATCTTTCTTTCTTTTTTTCTTTCTTTCTTATTCTTCTAAATATCTTTCTTTTTTATTCAATTGAATTCTTTCTTTCTTTCTTTCTTTTAAATATCTTTCTTTTTTTCTATTGAATTCTTTCTTTCTTTTTTTAACATGTTTCTCTTCTTCTAAGAATATTTCTTTTTGTATTCTTTCAAATAATTTTTCTTTTTGCATCTCTTTTCAATCTTTCTTTTTTCTTTGTATATAAATTTATTGGGTTTCTTTCTCACTTAACTAACCAAACGATCTGTATTTAGGACTATAGTGCCAATATGTTCAACTCTGAGCAAATTTAAACATAATGACGGAGTACTAATTTTCCTTCTGAGTGAATATATATATATATATATATATGTGTGTGTGTGTGTGTGTGTGTGTGTGAGCAATATGAATGGATTCAACGTGCACAGAATTTACTAGAAGTTAATTTACTAGAAAAATATATCTA
>CAUZXS010000695.1:50000-60000 GCA_963585895.1 Sepioteuthis lessoniana
TCTTTGGCATTGAAGTCTGGTTACAGGGTATTCAACCCAACTGCAGCACCTCACCTTTTGTATTAAGATGGTTGGTTTGGTTTTATGGCATATCAACTATTGCAGGTTTATACATGTACATTAAAAAAATATGATTTAGTTTAGTTTGGTTTTATTGCATATCAACAATTGTTGGTTATTCAATGCCAAATCCTCGCCATACATATATATTAAATACATATGATTTGTAAACACATTTTGTTGATAATGTTTTTAAACGAGCATAGGCTCATTCTTTTGCACACAGTTAAATGATTCCAAAAACAGCAATGTATCACTAACCCTTCCATCAAACATGTCATTTGTTTGCACATTGTTAAATGATCAAACAGTTCTATTTCTAACAATGCAAAGTAAGTAAGTTAAGAAGGAAAATTGGCGACCATAGTCAAGGGTGACCCAAAGGCTCCCTTTTCAATAGCTACTACACTGAGGTGTAGGGGTGAGCGCTACTCCATTTCCTGGATTGCTCCACTTTATCCTTATAATGTTGAGTGTTAAGCAAGGAGGCATCAAGTACCATTTTTTGAGTCTTTGGTATGACGACCTAGGATTGAACCCCGGTCTCCCGGATCATTGGCGAATACTCTATTCATTAAGCCAATGGTCCGGTCAGTTAAATGGTTTCAAGTATTGCTATGTATCACAAACAATTTGATTAAACAACTAATTTGTTTGTACACACGTATTTTTATTGTTTTTACCCTGTTAAATGGTTTAAATTATTGCAATCTAGCACTTATAATTCTATTCAATTTAAATTATTTGTTTGCACATTGTGAAGTGGTGACAAGTATTGCTAATTAACACTAATTGTTCAATTCAACACTATTCATTCATTTGGGCACAATTAAATGGTTCCAAGTATTGCTATGTTTCACTAACACATCAGTCATTTGTTTACACACAATTAACTGATCAAACAGTTCTATTTCTGACAATTCAATTTAACCTAACTCATTTGTTTGCACACTGAATATCAAACAGTTCTATTTGACCCAAAGATAGGACCCTAACAAGGGCTACCACTCCGGGCCTGAGTAGACCTGGGAACGATGGCAATAAAAGGGTACTCCGCATTCCCCAAAACTCCAGCATTACTGGAGCCTCACCATCATATAGTTTAATGTCATATCAGGACACTCGTTGGTGGGGATTTTACCCCTCTGCAGAGATGCAGTGGGTGTATTCTACAGCCCTAACCGACCCTAAGAGGTTTGGGTCGAAGTTGTAAGACCTTTGCATGGTAGTGGTTGTTAGATACGAGGCAATTTTGTAAATCTTTAACAAGATCTTTTCGTCAAAATGAAAACATATTTCAGGCTACATCCAAGAGGATACAATCAAATTGAAATGCTAATTCCCAACCCTTTGGCTAAGATTAAAGTGTAGAATTTGTTTCTTGAGACAATTGTGCTCTCGTCTTCGAGGAGGACAAGAAGAAAAAAAAAGTTACCTGTTCTTTTGGATTCAGGTTCTGGAGCAGCACCTCCCCACTGCACGCAAGGGAAGAGCGGAATAATATAAAATATCAATGTTCTTTTTGCCTTTTATTAAAAATTTCTTTTTATAAATTATCGACATTCCTGTATTCATTAATCAAAAAATTTATAGATATTCCTTTAATTGCTGAAAATATAAATATTTATTCTGTGAAAATATAAGTATTTCCTTCCTTTTTTCAAAAATAACGATATTTCTTTAATTAATAGAAATATATACATTCTTATAATTTACAAAAAAATATAGATGTTCATTTAATTAAGAAATAAAGATATTCTAAATTTTAAAAAAAATGGATATTTCTTTAATTTTTAAAAATACAAATTGTTGTCGTTTTGTTGTTGGCGACCGTAGTCGAGGGCGACCAGAAGGGTCCCTTTTCAGCAGCTACTACATCGAGGTGTATGGGAGGGCGCTACTTCTTTCCCTGGATTACTCCACTTTACCCTTGATACATACCTTGTATTGCTGAGTGTTTAGCAAGGAGGTATCAAGTACCATTTTTAAAGTCTTTGGTATGACGCAACCTGGTATTGAACCAACGTCTCTAGGACCATTGGCGAACACTCTACCCAATAAGCCGGTGAAAAAATGCTAATATTCTTTCAATTTTTAATTAAAAGATAGGTCACCTTTTCATTTTTAAAAATACTGATATTATTTGATATGAGGGGTATGAGTTGGTTTGGAAGAAAATTAAGTTTTTATTTTAAAAAATTATTGTGCTTACTTAACGGCAATACTCTATACATCTATACATGTTGGGAACCTGTGGTGGTGTAATGGTTAGCAAGTTAGACTAGCAAACCTACACGAGTGAGTTCGAGTCTCATTGGGTGCCCCATTCATTTGGCCTTGTGCTAAATCGAAGTAAAGACCTTCGTAAATTACTACATCTATACATGTTTCTTAAAAATTACGATTAAATATCTATCTACCTATCTAAGTATCCCTTCGTAAGTATACCTAATTTTGTACTGCAGCTCACCAAAAGTAAGATTGTAACCAAAAATAAATCATCTCTATAATTATCCACCCAACCCCCTTCGTCAAGAATAAGGTTAAAGAGCCCAGTCTGCCCAAGTATTTACCCAAAGTTGGCAGGAGAATAGTTGGATGTCTACATTTCCCAAATATATAAGCACAATGTGAAATACAATTCCATTTTCTACGACGAAAGTCCGAATACCACAAGGACTTTCAATCACCTCTGTAACTAAAAAAAATGCCATGAGTATATACCCTTCTTAAAAATTAATACAAAAAAAATTTAAAAACCTGACAAATTAATATTTACGTAATCATTTTAATTTTCAAAAGATCCCAATTTGAAATAGTTGTATATTTGTTCAGATTTAGACAGGGACAGATACTATACTTTGTTCCTTAGCAGAAATATTGGTGAGTGACACTTTGATCCGAGGCAGAGAGAACTGATTCTACATTCTGATATTCTGAATTGAGGAACAAATAGACAAAAAAACAATTCCACATCCTTCATTTTATATTCATTTACTAAGTTTCGCTTAGTTGGACATAAAGCCAGAAATATGTCGCACACAGTGAAAATCAAATTCATTTAAGAATTCCTTTTTCTTTCCTCCACCTCTTTCTGTTATTTTACTCTTTTGAGAGTTTTTCACACGAGCATCAGCCGATGGTTTCTCACTGGAGTTTGAGTGACAGCAAGTCTCCTCAAGAAATTCAGGACTCTTTTTAGTATTCTGGCTGATATTAACAATGCCATAGTTTGAATGGTCTCTACTCGTCTTTCCAAGTTCTCCAGTTATTATGATTATTATTGGGTGTCTTAAAATAGATGCAACCCATTAATATGATAAAGATTTATGACTGAGACAAGTACAATAGCGGTCAATTGGAACACATCTTGAATAAATGCATGCTTTGAGATAGAGACATCAAATCAATATTTTTTTTAAAATTGTTATTACATCAAATTCCAGGACATGCAATCTTTTTTTTCAATTTCTTATCTCAGTTAAAATCATTATCATATCAATGGATTACATCTATTTTGAGACAGTTTTGAATGATTTTGTCTCCAAGTAGTGACGTAAAATATCTTTTCCTCTCTTGTCCAAGGCATTTTGATCGAGGACTAACAGTTGTTATAGTATACTATTTTCAAATCTCAAAAGAAAGAAAAAAAGAAAAAAAAAAACACTACAGTATTATCATTATTATGTAGACACCCAATATTTGTAGTCAGATGGATCCCAAGTATATTGAGAAACCCAATATTAGCAGTCTGATGAATCCCAAGTATATTGAGTAACCCAATATTAACAATCAGATGGATCCCAAGTATATTGAGACACCCAATATTAGTAGTCAGATGAATCCCAAGTATATTGAGACACCCAATATTAGTAGTCAGATGAATCCCAAGTATATTGAGACACCCAATATTAACAGTCAGATGGATCCCAAGTATATTGAGACACCCAATATTAACAATCAGATGGATCCCAAGTATATTGAGACACCCAATATTAGTAGTCAGATGGATCCCAAGTATATTGAGACACCCAATATTAACAGTCAGATTGATCCCAAGTATATTGAGACACCCAATATTAACAGTCAGATGAATCCCAAGTATATTGAGACACCCAATATTAACAGTCAGATTGATCCCAAGTATATTGAGACACCCAATATTAACAGTCAGATGGATCCCAAGTATATTGAGACACCCAATATTAGTAGTCAGATGGATCCCAAGTATATTGAGACACCCAATATTAACAGTCAGATTGATCCCAAGTATATTGAGACACCCAATATTAACAGTCAGATGGATCCCAAGTATATTGTGATACCCAATATTAACAGTCAGATGAATCCCAAGTATATTGAGACACCCAATATTAACAGTCAGATTGATCCCAAGTATATTGTGACACCCAATATTAACAGTCAGATGGATCCCAAGTATATTGAGATACCCAATATTAGTAGTCAGATGGATCCCAAGTATATTGAGACACCCAATATTAACAGTCAGATGAATCCCAAGTATATTGAGACACCCAATATTAACAGTCAGATGAATCCCAAGTATATTGAGGACACCCAATATTAACAGTCAGATGGATCCCAAGTATATTGAGACACCCAATATTAACAATCAGATGGATCCCAAGTATATTGAGACACCCAATATTAGTAGTCAGATGAATCCCAAGTATATTGAGACACCCAATATTAACAGTCAGATGAATCCCAAGTATATTGAGACACCCAATATTAACAGTCAGATGGATCCCAAGTATAATGAGACACCCAATATTAACAGTCAGATTGATCCCAAGTATATTGAGACACCCAATATTAACAGTCAGATGGATCCCAAGTATAATGAGACACCCAATATTAACAGTCAGATGGATCCTAAGTATATTGAGACACCCAATATTAACAGTCAGATGGATCCCAAGTATATTGAGACACCTAATATTAGCAGTCTGATGAATCCCAAGTATATTGAGATACCCAATATTAACAGTCAGATGGATCCCAAGTATATTGAGACACCCAATATTAACAGTCAGATTGATCCCAAGTATATTGAGACACCCAATATTAACAGTCAGATGGATCCCAAGTATATTGAGACACACAATATTAGCAGTCAGATGGATCCGAGGTATATTGAGACACACAATATTAGCAGTCAGATGGATCCCAAGTATATTGAGACACCCAATATTAACAGTCAGATGGATCCCAAGTATATTGAGACACCCAATATTAACAGTCAGATGGATCCCAAGTATATTGAGACACCCAATATTAACAGTCAGATGGATCCCAAGTATAATGAGACACCCAATATTAACAGTCAGATGGATCCCAAGTATATTGAGACACCCAATATTAACAGTCAGATGGATCCCAAGTATATTGAGACACCCAATATTAGTAGTCAGATGAATCCTAAGTATATTGAGACACCCAATATTAACAGTCAGATGGATCCCAAGTATATTGAGACACCCAATATTAACAGTCAGATGGATCCCAAGTATAATGAGACACCCAATATTAACAGTCAGATTGATCCCAAGTATATTGAGACACCCAATATTAACAGTCATATGGATCCCCGGTACATTGAGACACCCAATATTAACAGTCCTATGGATCCCAAGTATATTGAGACACCCAATATTAACAGTCAGATATTCAATTATTCTACTCCCTGTGAGTATTTTACTCCAGGTTAAACTGGTGACTTTTCACTGGAGTTTGGATGACAGAAAGTTTCCTCAGGTTTCAAGGACTCTTCTAAGGTGATTTTAACAGTACTGTGATCTGTATGGTCTCGATTCTTCTTCTAATATCCAATTCCTCCAGCCTCCTTTCCGAACCTTTGATGACCATGCCAAGTGCATCATTACACCGTCGCCTTCTTGCTGTACACCTTTTCAGCTCCCCGGCAAGATTAAAGTATATATATCTATCTTCTTGCTGTTTTATATTTTTACTCTGTGAACAGCAAAACCCACTGGATAACAAGTTCTTTTTTTCTTGTTAATTAATACTAACTTAATTAATACCAGATTTTTTTTAAATATATATATCTTCTTGCTGTCTGGTGAGTTTTTCCCACCAGCTAACAGTGGTGGTTTTTCATTGGAATCTGATTCACAGGACATCTTAGGTTTCCAGGACTCTTTAGAGTATTTATGACCATCTTGATAATGCAGCGGTTAGGGTGGTCTTGTTTGTTCCTCTGATTTTAAATTCCACCAATTCTTTCTTCACTCTTTGGAAACTGCTCCAAGTACACCAAGTACAACTGGTATCACCGTCACCTTCATGATCCACAACTTTTTCATCTCTCTGGTAAGATCCAAATATTTGTCTATTTTTTGCTGAGTAGTTCTTTTTTTTTCTTGTTAGTTAGCACTGGTCGTCTGGCCAGGATTAAGTGATCCGTTTGTATCTTAGAATCCCAAAGAATTTTATTCATTTCAATCTCTGGGTCGGGTTCTGGTTTGATCATACCATTTAGTGAACTTTTAATCTCTTGCACAATTCTTAATTGATCACCTTTCCCACCCAGCCATGCCTAGTCTTGTAATCCTTTTATGCCAGTAGCTGCATTCGCCAATTATGTAATTAACCGTTTCATATCTTTCTCCACATTATCTACACCGGCTATTCTGAAGAGCATTATCAATTTTCGCTTTAATATAATTGATCCTTATGGAGTTGTGTTGTACTGCTTTCTGTGGCTTCTCTTTCTTAGCCATGTCATGGTCTTTTCGTTTGCAATCTCATTAGTTTGTCACTTAAAGTATCCATAGATAGTTTTTTTTTCTTCCCATTGCTGTTTTAGTTGTTTTTCTGATTGACCTTATGTTGTCATTGTTGTTAGTAGCTGTAGTAATTTGTTTTTCTTACCTGTTTTAAATGAGTCCTTGTATTGATGTATTAACACAATCTTCCACGGTAGCGTGTCTTCTTTTTCTTTTTTGACACATATAATCGGTCTTTGTCATCTCTTCTGTGTAAGGCCTTTAAGTCATTAATTTTCTTGTCCTTTTGACCACATGTCAGAGTTTTTCTATTGTTCATTTAAAGAGTAGTTCTGAGTATCTTACGACAGGAACTGCTCAGGTCTTTATTCCTGTGAAAAGATTTGTTTTGAGAAGTTTTCTCGAACTTCTGAGCAATTATTTTCTCGCTTTTTCTTTCATTTTTGTTTTTGCCTAGTCGGCTGGGGCTGTAGAATACACTGACTGCACCTCTACAGAAGGGTAAGACCCTCCCCCAGTGAGTGTCCTGGATATGACACTAACCTGTCTGATGGTGAGGTCCCAGTGATGCTGGAGCTTTGGGGAATACGGAGCACCCCTTCATTGCCATTGTTTCCAGGTCCACTCTGGCCCGGCGTGGTAGCACCTGAAAGGCTCTATCTATGGGTTAAATAGAACTCTGAATTGTTTGATTAAACTGAAAAGCTTGAAATGGACATGTTTTTGATAATTAAACCGTACTTACATTTAAATTGCGTGCTTATGCTAAACTGAATTATTTGAAATAGAAATATTGTTTGACATTCAAAGTGTATTTGCACTAAACTGAATTGTTATATATAACTGCTTGAATAGTTTGCAATTGAAAAGTTTTTGACAATTGAACTGTGTACTCATGCGAAACTGAATTGTTTACATAAAGATGGATTTGGCGTTAAATAACCTACAAAGGTTGATATGCCATAAAACCCAACAAACCAAACCAATCATTTTTGTTTGTTTGATAATGTCCACTTCCAATATTTCCAAGTACTTGTAATTTTCCTTCTCTCCATGCATTCTTTCCTGATTTGGCAGTTCTATTCCTTCCATTGTTTCTATTATCCAACTTTTCAATGTAAGCATGGCACATTTAACAATACCAAATTCCATTTCAATAACCTGACTGTATATTCTTATTGGTTTTATTAGGGTTTCTAGTTGTTTTTCTATTTTCATCAAATAGCTTGATATCCGCCACAAACATAGGGGGGTGTCTTTTCTGGAGATTTTGTAAATTTGTTGCCCCCTCCCCATTTCTTAAGTATATAATCGAGTGTCATCATTGCAATAACAAATAGCGAGAATGCATCTCTCAGAAAAATGTCTGTTCGGATTTTCGCTTTTGCTTAAGTTTCTACTACTGCTGCTGCTGCTGCTGATTCCACTTCCCAGATTTTCATGGCTTTCGAAATGTAGTACATTTTTAGACATTCTATTTTCCAAGTTTGTATTATTATCATTATTATTTGTATTATTATTATTATTATTTGTATTATTATTATTATTATTATTATTGTTATTATTTGTATTATTATTATTATTATTATTTGTATTATTATTATTATTATTTGTATTATTATTATTATTTGTATTATTATTATTATTATTTGTAGTATTATTATTATTATTTGTATTATTATTTTTATTTGTATTATTATTATTATTATTATTTGTATTATTATTATTTGTATTATTATTATTATTATTTGTATTATTATTATTATTTGTATTATTATTTGTATTATTATTATTATTATTATTCAATTTTCAACTTTACTTTGGGTTTTTTACAATCTTTCTCCGAGTCTTTCCCCCAAGACCTAGTGAGAGATTAAGTAGTGATTATATTTATTCCATGTTCCATCCATATTCAGGACTGTTACCCCTTCAATCACATAGATAGTATTGGCCGGGACTGTCAGGAATCTTGTAAATGTCTTTTTTTAAATCTGTCCCTTTCTTGTTCATACACTGGGCTTCCACTGATACTGGCACGATGGTAGTTCTAAGGTGCCGCATTTCTTCTTCTTCTTCTTCTTCTTCTTCTTCTTCTTCTTCTTCTTCTTCTTCTTCTAATTATTATCATCATTATTTAATTTTCCGTCTTATTTTCGCTATCTTACAATCCTTCACCGTGTCTCTCACCCAAGACCTGGAGAGAGAAAAGTAGTTCGGTTTAGTTTGGTTTTATGGCATATCAACCATTGTAGGTTATTTAATGCTAAATCCTCTTTAAACAAATATATCAAATATATAGGATTTGGTTTGGTTGGGTTTTATGGTAGGTATATCAACCATTGTAAGTTATCTAATACCAAATCCTGGTTATAAAAATATATCAAATATATATGATTTGGTTTCGTTTGGTTTTATGACATGTAAACCACTGTTGGTTATTTAATGCCAAATCCTCTTTATACATATATATATATCAAATATGAGTGATTTGTAAATACAATTTGTTGATAACATTTAAAAACGAGTCTGAGCTCATTTTCTTTGCACACAGTTAAATGGTTTCAAGTATTTCTATCTAATACGAATAATTCAATTAACTATTAACCTTTTGCTTGTACACAGTTAAATAGGGCCAAGTATTTTTATACATCACTAAAATTCATAAAACACCAGTCATTTGTTAACACAAAGTTTAATGATCAAACTGTTCTATTTCAAACAATTCAATTTAGCATAAGTCCTTTGCACACAGTTTACATGTCAAACAGTTCTATTTCGACCCGTTGATAGGACTCAATCAGGTGCTACCACTCCAGACCAGAGTGGACGTGGGAGCGATGACAATGAAGGGGTACTCAGCATTCCCCAAAGCTCCAGCATTGCCGGAGCCTTATCATCACGTTGTTTAGTGTCATATCAGGACACTCGTTGTTATTGGTGGTGGTGGTGGTGGGGTTACTCCTCAGCAGAGGTGCGCAGTCGGTGTATTCCACAGCCCCAGACGACGAAGAGAAAGTAGTGATTATACGTATTCTATGTTCCATCCCTGTTACTTTTTTCAATCACATTGATACTGCTCTTCTGAGACGCAGTTCTGCAATAGTTGCAATTCATATTGGCTGGAACTGCCCGAATTTTTTTAATGGTTTTCTTTTCTTAAAAATCTGTCT
>CAUZXS010000695.1:67500-75000 GCA_963585895.1 Sepioteuthis lessoniana
TCGAGTCTCCAGGACTCTTCTCAGTATTCTAACTGATTTTAACAATGCTATTGTTTGTATGGTTTCAGTCCCTCCTCCGATTTCAAACTCTTCCAGTCCACTTACCAAACATTTAGGGATCATTCCAAGTGCACCAGTTACAGTTGGTATCACCGTCACCTTCATGTTCCATAACTATTCTAGTTCTCTTGCAAGGTCCGAGTACTTTTCGCTCGTTTCGTTTCCTTTGATTTTCATTCTTTTGACCGTCGAGACTGCATAGTCATCTGGTCGGCAACTTTATTCTTTTGTTAATCAATACTAGATGTGATTTTTTGGCTGGGATTAGGTGATCCGTTTGTGTGACAAACTAAAATCAGCAACCATTAAAAAAATATATAATACGATATTCTCCTATATCACTTTTAAAAAACAATTTTTGACTTTACACACCTACTGAGGAAATGTTATATAGCCTTTATTTCGAAGGATACTTTAATATACAGAAAAATATATACAAATAATATGTATACTAAAAATAGTATGGGACAGACAGACAGACAGACTGACAGACTGACAGGTAAGTTGATAGATGTATGAATATATAAATACACACACACACACACACACACACACACAGATATGTACATATTTATATATATATATAGTAGTTCAATGATATATATATAGTAGAGTCAATGAGACTTGGACTCACTCTTGCTTCCTGTAAATTGGAAACAAGAGTTAGTTCAAGTCTCATTGAGTACCCCATTAAAAATTCCTTGTGCCACACATATTCTCTGACGAAAGCAACAAGCTGGAAACATACATATATATAAAACATATGTAAGAACAAAATAAATAAATTAAAAAAAAAATAAATCGCATCGTAAACCTTCCTATTTTAGAATATATCCTTATTCTTTCTTTGAACCAACAACAACCATCTTTAAATATATATATATATATATATATACTCAAACATATTTATCAATATACCAATATAGATATGTGTGTGTGAGTGGATATGAGCGAATCTCTCAGTCTGTCTGTCTGTCTGTCTATTTATATATATAGGTATATATAGGGTTTAATAAATAAATAACAGGGAGTGTATAGGGACATATATATATATATATATATATATATGCAGGAAGAAAGAGCTAGATAGAGTGATATGTATGAGTTTCTCTGTCCCTGTCTTTGTCTCTGGCTGTCAATATATATATATATATATACATTGAGAGAGAGAGAGAGAGAGAGAGAGAGAGAGAGAGAGAGAGAGAGAGAGAGAGGGAGAAGTCAACAGATAGATAAGTGTGAGTATATAAAACATTTACGAAGCATTTTTATGTCAGTCATTATTGTTAAATCAATAGACAAGTTATTAGAGAGAAATGGAAAAAAGTTCCAAGGAATGTGTATATATATATATATATATATATATATATATTCAGGGGATGTATTCTTTATATATGCCAACATATATTTCGGCTCGCCTACAACAGAGTCTTTTAAAAACAAGAGATCCTTTGAAACACATTTAATTTTTTTTCAAATTTAAAATTTAAATGAAATGCAGAGCTGAGCATCTTGAATAATAAAGTGATAACGTTTCGATTGGTCGATAACTAATTCTCAATATTTTTTTATCTGCCGTCTGAAAACTTTTGACAAAGCACAGAATTATGCAAGTGCATCGTTTCATAAACACTTGATAACTCCATCAATAGTAGGGCAGACAGAGTTCTTCAGCCTTGGTGAGGCATCTAGTCTAGGAGAAGGAAAACTCTGAATTCAAACCTGTTAAACTCCGCTTAAAAATTAACCTTGCGTCATATCCTGCCCGAGCGGAGGGGTTGGTAAATATGGATAACTCCATCATCATGTTTTCAAAACTGAAAATTCATTTCAGGATTTGGAGACTTGTAAAAGTCTGACGACAGCACAGGTTCGAACCAGATGAAAAAAAGGAAATACAGAAGTTCTTCGACTAACGGAATACTCGCTGGAGTCATTGCGTTCCCTTCCAAACGGCCTGCTTCCTTCAATTATTTATTTCTTCTCCTCCTTTGGTAAGTACACATCAATACTTGTTGAATAAACCTTATATATATATGTATATATATATATATATATATATATATATAGATAGATAGATAGAGAGAGAGAGAGAGAGAGAGAGTAAAATAATATAATATGATATAATATAATGAGGTGCCCGTGGTGTAATGGTTATCGTCGTAGGAAATGGACACAGCGGCACGAGTTCAAATCATGGGTAAATAGTAGGGTAGACTAAGTTCTTCAGCCTTGGTGAGACAACTAGTCTAGGAGAAGGAAAACTCTGAATTCAAACCTGTTAAACTCCGCTTAAAAATTGACCTTATGTCATATCCTACCTGAGCGGAGGGGTTGGTAAATATGTATAATATAATATAATATAATATCAATCACTAGTATAGGTTATGACATGCTGTGGGGTAAAATAACCCATGCTATCTATCTATCTATCTATCTATCTATCTATCTATCTATCCCAGTCTTTTCAATACGTTCATACGTACGTACGTACGTACGTATCTATCTATCTATGTTCATATCTATCTATCTATCTATCTATCTATCTATCTATCTATGTTCATATCTATCTATCTATCTATCTATCTATCTATCTATCTGTCTATCTATCTATCTATCTATCTCATTCTTTTCTTATCTATCTATCTATCTATCTGTGTTCATATCTATCTATCTATCTATGTTCATATCTATCTATCTATCTATCTATCTATCTATCTATCTATCTATCTATCTATCTATCTATCTGTGTTCATATCTATCTATCTATCTATCTATGTTCATATCTATCTATCTATCTATCTATCTATCTATCTATCTATCTATGTTCATATCTATCTATCTATCTATCTCAGTCTTTTCAATACGTACGTACGTACGTACGTATCTATCTATCTATCTATGTTCATATCTATCTATCTATCTATCTATCTGTCTATCTATCTATCTATCTATCTCATTCTTTTCTGATCTATCTATCTATCTATCTATCTATCTATCTATCTATCTATCTATCTATCTGTGTTCATATCTATCTATCTATCTATCTATCTATCTATCTATGTTCATATCTATCTATCTATCTATGTTCATATCTATCTATCTATCTATCTATCTATCTATCTATCTATCTATCACTTAATGTAGATATGGGTATGTATTTGTGTTTGCATGTACATTAATATTATATTTAATAATCTTCAATTTATTTATATCATATTTATTCAGTATCACAAACACACACACAAACACACACACACACTGACACATTCCAGGTTTACGCATCTATTGTGTATAAGTTCTCATTTTTTCCTAATAGGTTTTTGGTATAAGTATCTGTATACATATACACACACACACACACACACACACACACACACATACATACACACAAACACACACACATACATATATACACAGAGCTGAAATATTTATTTCTTAAGATTATTTGTGTCACAAGGTCAGGATGGAGACCCCTGGTGAGAATCGAACTCACTTGAAGTTGTCTGCTAGCCCAGCTACCTTGCTCTTGCCACTGCGCGAGGCAGCCTATAAACCCTTGAGTTAAATGAATTGTACTTGTGCCCGAAGTCTAAGTTTGCGCCTAGGTGAAAGACAGAAATTCAGTTTGATTTCATTTTATATATTTGACGGCATATCAACCCATTTATTAATTTAAGTTGTACACAGTTATATGGTATCTAGTATACCAGGCTAATACACATAATTTTAAAACAGATATATTTGACCCATAGATGGGCCCGTAATAGATACTACCATTCCAAGTTTGAGGGAACCCGTGAGTAATTGCAATGGTGGTGGGGGTGACTAAAAACTCCTCAGATATCCAGAATTGTAGCCTAACCACCAGATCTAGTCTTATGTCATACTCTGGGTACCCATTTAGAGTGTCTTAACCTCTCTGTAGCCTTGCAGGCAGATTTAAAATGTTGATTTTCAGAGAGGATTGGGAAGTCTTCCTCATAAAACAGAGTGTACCTCTTTCAAATTGACCGTCAGTCACACTTAAAGCACCTGTTCCCACGATATCATCGGTGTTAAGGAGCAATAAGCCTGCGCAGAATTTAGATGGGTAACCAATCACCACGTAGCAGCAATTTCTGTCTATAACATACGTCTTATATGCCTGATTAAGCAAAGATTGTATACACATTCAAATCTACCAAATCCAAACACACACACACACACACACACATACAGACACACACAGACATATATATATATTGAGAGAGAGAGAGAGAGTGAGAGAGAGAGTGAGAGAGATTGAAAAGTAATATATATACATGTGTGTGTGTGTGTGTGTGTATTTGAATAGTAACTTCTGTTAGTCCCCGTGACGTGATGGGCAATGTAGTGGACTCCAGCCTCTAAGTAAGCGAGTTCGAACTCCAGTAGAACTGTTGCGTTCACTTTCGGACTAATGCCCTTGAGAAATCTATGAGCCCTCTAATAACCCCTCCAACAAGGGGTTGAATAGTATCACTGCTGTTATTCTACAGGGATGGTTTTGACATTAAGTAACCCACGAAGGTTGACATACCATTAAAAAAAGAAGACCAAACCAAAAGTAACTTCTTGTTTTAAAATACTTATAGTCGTCAGAATTTGAAAAAGAACAGCTAAGAAATAAATTTCAAATTAGAGAGATAATTTTCAATATCAAACTATATATATATATATATATATATATATATATAAACAAACGAATGCTGCTGCTGTTGTTGCTACATAATACCTTATAATTTCTTCAGCCGACGTGGTACGCTTGTTGTCCGAGCGGTCTGATACTAAGTCTAACGTAAAGTTGGGCGGGTTTCGATCCCAGCTTCAAGCGTCCTACGTGTCTAGCCACACTGAAGTGTTGTGATGCAACGAAACAGTCTGTCTGTGGATGACAATTGATATATATATATATATATATATATATATAAATTCCTCTATTCAAATATATATATATCATATTTCAGCCAATATTTATGTCTAATATTTCTTGCATAAGATATATGTATATAGATATGTAGAAAAATTGATAACAAGGTAATCCAAGTGGAAAGAGAGATTTATTGAGAAGTCAACACTATAGCGTTTCGGTTCTACTGACCCATCATCAGGTCCATGAGGGGTGATATTAGCTATGTTAAGTCAACGATGGATGTTTAAAAATGTGATATGTGTGTGTGTGTGTGTGTGTGTGTGTATTCATAGCGGACGATAGATCGATAGTTAACCTAGACTGACTGCATCACATGTTAATGTAGTTAATTTGCACACCCCTCGGAGTTTCAGACCGCATGCCAGACTTTGCAACTTTAAATATTGTTTTCCTTTCAGACATCGAACCTTCAATGCAAAACATAACAAATGATTATAAAAAAAAATCTTTTTTATTTTATCAATGTGTTGAGATGTAATAAAATATTTTCGTTTTAACAGACCTCTACTCAAAGTCGTTTTCTTGTATACATCTAAAGACGATCTCTCAATTATTATTATGACTAACCGGCTCATTGCCTAGTGGGTAGAGTGTTCGCCAATGGTCCAGGAGACCTGGGTTCAATCCCAGATCGCGTCATACCAAAAAATTTTAAAATGGTACTTGATACCTCCTTGCTTAACACTCAGCAATATAAGGTTCGTATCAGGGTTAAAGTGGAGCAATCCAGGGAAAGGAGTTGCACCCTCCCCTACACCTCAGTGTAGTAGCTATGGAAAAGGGAGCCTTCTGGTCGCCCTCGACTAAGGTCGCCGACTTACTATTATAAGTATTAATTTTTCAGGTATTATTATCATTATTATAATTATAATTAAATTTCTTACGAGTTTTTCACACCATTAGCTGATTGGATTTTACTGGAGTCTGAGTAACAGCAAATCTCCTCAAGTCTCCAGGACACTTCTCAATATTCTGGCCGATCTTAACAATGCTGTAGCTTAGATGGTCTCCACAAGTCCTCTTATTTCCAAATCCTCCAGTCCTTGTGACAAGCCTTTGGTGACTGTACCAAGAGCAACAATTACAATTTGTATCACCGTCACTTTCATATTCCACGGTTTTTTCCGTCCTCTAGCTAGGTGCAGGCACTTATCTTTCTTTTGCTTTCCTTCATTAATTTATATTATTAATATTATCTTTTTACACTTTGCGAGCTTTTCACACTGCTGTTGGCTGGTGGATTTTTACAGGAGTCTGAGCGATAACAAGTCTTCTCAAATTTCCAGGAACCTTCTCAGTATTCTGGCCGATCTTAACGTGGCTGATTTGTCTTCCGATTTCCAAGACTTACAATTCTTTTTCCAATTCTTTAGGGACGGTTTCAAATTATTACTATTATTATTATCATCATCAGTATTATTATTATTACTCTTCGAGAGTTTTTCACACCAGCCCAGCTGATGGTTTCTCACTTGAGCCCGAGTGATAGCAAGTCTTCACAAGTCTCCAGGACTCTTTTCATGATTATGGCCGATCATAATAATGCTGCTGTTTGGATGGTCTTTTAGTCCTTTTATTAATCCTTTGGGAATTGTTCCTAGTGCACAAATCACAACTGGTATCACCGTCACCTTCATGTTCCATAGTTTTTTTTTTTAATTCTCTTGCAAAGTCTAGATATCATTTCTCTTTTCGCGTTCTTTTAATTCTACTCTGTGTATTTAATTTTTAGCTTTACTTTTAGTTTCTTACAATCCATTACGAGCTGTTTACCCAAGACCTAGACAGAGGGAAGGTAAAGAGGATATAAATTCGAAGTTTTTTTTTTTTGCTGCCTCTTTTGGGTGATCTTGTTCATTTACATTGACATAACATTCCAGAGGAGATGAGCAGTTCCGGAAAGTGCATTTTTTTTTTGTATTTCATATTGGTTGGGACTGTCATGTATCTTGCCAATGTGTTTTTCTGTCTCTTTTTTTTTAACATACCCAGTGCTCCCACTATTACTGGAACGTTGGTAGTTTTAAGGAGCTACATTTTCTCAAATTCTTATTTCCAGGTCTTGGTATTTCTTCATCATATTCTTTGACGGATATGTTATTATCTGTTGGCACTGACATATCAATTAGAAAGCATATTTTTTCTTTTATAGTAAGTAAATAAAGTTAGCGACCATAGTCGAGGGTGACCCGAAGGCTCCCTTTTCGATAGCTACTACACCAAGGTGTAGGGGAGGGCGCTACTCCATTCCCAGGATTGCTCCACTTTACCCTTGAACCGTACCTTATAATGCTGAGTGTTAAGCAAGGTGGTATCAAGTACCATTTTTAAAGTCTTTGGTATGACTCGACCTGGGATTGAACCCAGGTCTCCCGGGCCATTGGCGAACACTCTAACCGCTGGGCCAAACCTCTATATCTGGTCGTTTGCTCTTTATTTTTCTGTCAGTTAAGGTAGCAAAGTCCTAAAAAATAGTTGCTTCTTTT
>CAUZXS010000695.1:82500-105000 GCA_963585895.1 Sepioteuthis lessoniana
TTAAACTCCGCTTAAAAAACTGACCTTGTGTCATATCCTGCCCGAGTGGAGGGGTTGGGTAAATATGATATCAACCTTTGTAGGTTATTTAACGCCGAATCCATTTTTATGCAAATAGTCAGTTCTATTTCAAACAATTCAGTTTAGCATAAATACACAGTTTAATTGTCAAAAACATTTCTATTTCAAGCTATTCAGTTCATTCAAACAGTTCTAATTCAGCTAATTCAGTTTAGTATAAGTACAGATTTTGTTTACACACAGTTAAATGTAAAAACAGTTCTAATTCAAACAATTCAGCTTAGCATAATTATGCAGTTAGTTCTATTTAAGCCATAGACAGGGCCCTATCAGGTGCTACCATTCCGGGCCAGAGTGGACCTGGGAGCAATGGCAATGAAGGGGTGCTCCGCATTTTCCAAAGCTCCAGCATCAAAGGAACCTCACCATCAGATTGTTTAGTGTCATATCCAGGACACTGATTAGGGGTTCTTATCCCTCTGCAGAGATGCAGTCGGTGTATTCTACTGCCTCAGCCGACTGGGCAATACACAAAGTTGATGTCAAAATAGTTTTATTTCAGGTAATTCAGTTTAGCATAAGTACACAGTTTAGATGTCAAAACAGTTCTATTTCGAATAATTCAGTTTAGCATAAATACACAGATTAAATGCAAAAAACAGTTAAGTCAAGAAACCACGGTTTAGTTCTATTTAACACATAGATAGGACCCTTATCAGGTGCTACCATTTGCAGTCCCCACAGCTCCAGCATCACTGGAACCTCACCATCAGATTACTTTTACTCCCAAGACCACTCAGAATCGAAATGGTGGTTCTTCTTATGGTCCTATTTGTGGGTGAATGATTGTTTGTTTGTTTGGTTGGTTGGTTGGTTGGTTGGTTGGTTTGATGTCTACGCTTTTCTTGTTATTTAATGCCGAATTAAGTCAATTTAGTTTGGTTTGGTTTCTTGGCATTTCAACCATATCCAGGACACTCGTTGGGACTACAGAGAAGCAGTCGGTGTATTCTACAGCCCCAGCCGACTGGGCATTGTTTTTGTTGCTTTTTTATTCAACGGTGGGGTTATGTAATTACGCAGGGAGAAGTAGAGTCATGCTTTTCTTAAAAGGGATTAATTAGAAGTGAACATTACAACGCAACCAAACGCACACACACACACACACACACACACACACACATACACAAAGTATCTATTTATGTATCTATCTATCTATGTACCTATGTGTATATATAGAGAGATTGGATATACACCCCCCATATATATATATATATATATATATATATATATATATATATACCAATTACCAATTACCGCACGGGCAGGATGTGACACAAGGTGAACTTTTAAGTGGAGTTTAACAGGTCTGAATTTAGAGTTTTCCTTCAAGACTTGTTGACAAATCAATGCTTTAGAAACCAGGCTGGCCTTTATTCACCCATAAGTGGAGGGATAATAATTGAATTCATACCTTTCCTCAGAGCATTAATCCCATTTGAAATGCAGTCAGCCACGTCCGGAGTTTGAACTCATGTCACCGTGTCTATTGCATTTTTCAATGATAAGCATTACACTATATATATATATATATATATATAGTCATCCACAGACAGATCTGTTTCGTTCTATCAGAACTTATCAGTGTGGCTAGACAGTATATTCCCGTAGCTGGGATCGAAACCTGGTTAACTCAAACGTCAAACCAAAGATTCTAACCATTCAGCCACGAGGAGATATTAGCTGCGAAGTAAATTTTTAAACGGTTATGAATCACAATTACTATTGTTTACATACATCCGTTCAACGGTTGCCGAGACCTCAATTCATCTATGAAGAGGCTTGCAATAGTCGCTAATGGCAACACGATTACTTCTTCGCCAGAGAACTCAACCCCACGGGGGTAGGGGAGTATATATATCTCTATAGTCATCCTATCTGGAAACTTATGACCAGGAACTTATGGCATTAGGGGGTAGGGGAGTATATATATCTCTATAGTCATCCTATCTGGAAACTTATGACCAGGAACTTATGGCATTAATAACAGCTAATTTGGTGTAACAACTATATCTTATTTTCATTGATGTATGTTTATATGTACGCCTATTCTAATCTATTGAATCTATTGAATGGCACAGGAAGAGAAAAGATTGGGGTGACTTTGATTGATTGTTTTTACGGCATTTTAACCCATCTAGGGTTATATTATGCCTTCAGGTTAAGGAATTTCCTTCATTGTATGTTTACATTTGCATTTTTGTAGAATTTCTTTTTTTTTTTTAGTTTTTGTTTTTGCTCACGGTCCTATCGAATACGAATAATTTTCAAACAAATCTTTTTAACCCACAAATGGAACACTAACAAATCGGCCAGTCAGCTGGAGAAGATTTAGAATACACCGACTGTATCTCTGCAGAGGGGTAAGACTACCCCAACGAGTTTCCTGGTGGCCCAGTCGGCTGAGTGGGGAGAGGGGGCTGTAGAATACACTGACTGCATCTCTGCAGAGGGGTAAGACTACCCCCAAAGAGTGTCCTGGATATGATACTAAACAATCTGATGGCGAGGCTCCAGTATGCTATAGCTTTGGGAAATGCGGTGTACCCCTTCATTGCCATCTCTACCTGGTCCACTCTGGGCCAGAATGGTACCACCTGATAGTCCTATCTATGGGTCAAATAGAACTAAACAGTGTACTTATGTTAAACTGAATTGTTTTAAAAAGAACTGTTTTTGACATTTAAACTGTATACTTATGCTAAACCCAAGTGTTTGAAATAGAACTGTTTATATGTATAAAAATGAATTTGGCTTTAAATAACCTACAATGGTTGAAATGCCATGAAACCAAATTGACTTAATTCGGCATTAAATAACAAGAAAAGGGTAGATGTGCAAACCAACCAACCAACCAACCAACCAACCAAACAACCATTCACCCACAAATAGGACCATAAGAAGAACCACCATTTCGATTCTGAGTGGTCTTGGGAGTAAAAGTAATAAAAAGGAACTCCACACTCCCTATATATCTAGAACTTAAGCCTCACCATTAGATACAGATTAGTGTCATAACCAAGCTCCCTCATTTTGAGTGTGTGTATGTGGGTGGGGGGTTATCCCTCTATAGAGGATACAACAAATTGTAAGTCTCGCTGACAGGGCTGAAATGACTTTGATAAACGATAAAACTATTATAGTTAGATCACTAGATGAGAGTATTTCCGAATCCACCCGGTTTGTGGGCTGCACGTACTAAGATGGGGTGGATACCTATTAGTTGTTTGGTTTGGTTTCATGGCATATCAACCATTGTAGGTCATTTAATGGCATATCCTCTTAATACATATATATATATATATATATATATATATATATATATTAAATATATATTATTTAGTTTTAGTTTTATTCATGGCATATCTACCATTGTAGGTCATTTAATGGCGATATCCTCTTAATACATACATATATATATATATATATTAAATATATATTATTTAGTTTTAGTTTTATTCATGGCATATCAACCATTGTAGGTCATTTAATGGCGATATCCTCTTAATACATATATATATATATATATATATATATATATATATATATATATATATATTAAATATATATTATTTAGTTTTAGTTTTATTCATGGCATATCAACCATTGAAGGTTATTCAATGACAAACCCTCTTTATAGATTTACATTAAATGTATATGATTTGGTTTCATGGCATATAAACGATTGAAGGTCATTTAATGGCATATCCTCTTAATTACATATACGTGGTGTCTTCCATAAGTTTCCAGACATTTTTGTGCAGGCATTTAAAATTGTCGTAAAATTCACTATGTTATTGCTATATATCTTATGAGATGACGGACCCATTTTTATGATTTCAGCTTCAAATGAACAGCTACATCAGCAATTGGAATACACCCTATGAAAGCCTGATTGTCACAGCTGGTGAATTTCAAAAACGCAATCTGGATGTGAGGACACTTTAGAAGAACGATATTCAATACAATTCTGTTTTAAACTTAGAAAAGATGCCACAGAAACGTATGGAATGCTTCAGACTGCTTTTCGACCATCTCTCATGAATCGAGCATGAGTTTTTGAGTGGCATAAGAGATTCAAGGAAGGCAGGGAGTCTGTGTTGGAGGAGTAAGGAAGTCAATACACCATAGTTGATTGGCCAAAGGGTTAGGGTTACTATGTTGAGGTTTTAAGGGGGTTTCAGGAAGAGATTCCTTGGGAAGAAGCCAGCACTCTTCAAATCGGGTCAGTGGCATTTCCACTGGGACAATGCACCAGTCCACAAACTCCATCCTTGTTACAGACTATTTGACCAAGATGGGCATCAAGACAGTTCCTCACCCTCCATATATTAGTCCCAATAGACCTTGCTATTTGTGACTTTTGGTAATTCCCTAAGCTCAGAGGCTGTCGTTATGAGACAATTGAGGGGATGAAAGAGGCTGTGACGAAAGAGGACTTCCATGGGGCGTTCCAGAAGTTGTTTGAACGGTAGAACAAGTGCATTGCAGCTGGAGGAGATTACTTCTAAGGGGACTAGAGTGTGTACTTTTAATAAAAGTGCCGATACGAAAAAAGTCTGGAAACTTATATAATGATCCTCGTATATAAAAAAATATGATTTAGTTTGGTTTGGTTCCATGGCATATCAACAACTGTAGTTTATTTAATGCCAAATCCTCTTTATATATATATATATATATATATATATATATATATATATATCGAATACATAGGATTTGGTTTGGTTTAGTTTTATAGCATATCAACCATTCTGGGCCATTTAATACTAAATCCTCTTTGTACATAGATATTAAATGTATTTATGATTTGTGAACACATTTTGTAGTTAACATTCTTAAACAAGCCCGAGCCTATTTTAAATGGTTTGGTTTGATTTGGTTTGGTGGGTTTTATGGCATATCAACCTTTGTAGGTTATTTAATGCCAAATCCATTTTTATGTAAATAATCTGTTCTATTTAAAACAATTCAGTTTAGCATAAGTAAACAGTTTAATTGTCAAAAGCAGTTCTATTTCAAATAATTCAGTTAATCATAAGCACGCAGTTTAAATGTAAGTACGGTTTAATTGTCAAAACCATTTTTATTTCAAGCTATTCAGTTTACTCAAACAATTCAGTTTAGCATAAGTATGCTGTTAGTTCTATTTAACCAATAGATAGGGCCCTATCAGGTGCTACCACTCCGGGCCAGAGTGGACCTGGGAGCAATGGCAATGAAGGGGTATTCTGCATTCTCTAAAGCTCAAGCACTACTGGAACCTCACCATCAGATTGTTTAGTGTCATATCCATGACACTCGTTAGTGGGGGGTCTTATCCCTCTGTAGAAGTGCAGTCGGTGTATTCTACAGCCCCAGCTGACTGGACAATATTTTAAATGGTTTCGAGTATTGTTATATAACAGTCACAATTTAACATCAACCATTTGTTTGTACACACAGTTTGTTATTTTTGACTCACTCCGGGCCAGAGTAGACCTGGGAGCAATGACAATAAACGGTTACTCAACATTCCTCAAATCTCCAAGGTTGGGGCTTCGCCATCAGATGGTTTAATGTCATATCTAAGACTCCTATCAGTTGAGACCTGAGGTGCAAAAATTCACCAACTGCAGAAAAATCACTTGGCTGCTAAGATTTGCCATTTCCGACTCAACAGAAGTCCAACTGTAAAAGAAATTAATTCAAATTTAAATCAAGGAAAGCGTCACAAAACACAGTATGGACCAAAGTGGTCGCAAGCCAGTCTGAGTACCCATGCTAATTAATGTTAATCACTAAAACCGTTCGAAATTTGACCTTGTGATAATAAATGGTCGGTTACATGTACAACGTTATCATAATGCATCCTGATGCAACTGCTTCCGATGAAAATATCAGTGAAGAGCAAGTACATCTATCTATCTATCTATCTATCTATCTATCTATCTATCATAGTCTATACACATCTATCTATCTATCTATCTATCTATCATAGTCTATACACATCTATCTATCTATCTATCTATCTATCTATCTATCTATCTCATTCTTTTCATGTCTATTTATATCTATCATAGTCTATACACATCTATCTATCTATCTATCTATCTATCATAGTCTATACACATCTATCTATCTATCTATCTATCTATCTATCTATCTATCTATCTATCATAGTCTATACATATCTATCTATCTATCTATCTATCTATCTATCATAGTCTATACACATCTATCTATCTATCTATCTATCTAACTCAAAGATGGTACTTGCCTGTATTTATTAAGAAGGCGCACATGGTGCAACGGTTCTTCTCATTGAAAATAGAATCGGAAACACGAGTTCAAATATTGGACGAGGCTGTTTGTATTCCACGTGTGGCTAATACCCTTGAGAAAGGCATGCAGCTACTAGCTATGGGTAAATAGTAGGGTAGACTAGGCTTTTTAAGCTCGGTATGGTAACCAATTTAAGAAAAGGAAAACTCTGCAAACCAAAGGGATTATCTCTTCTTTTGTCTATCTACTCTGATAGCTTCTCCTCCCATTCAATCCTCTCCCTTCATAGAGACAAACTTAGAATCGTCGTAGAAAAGGAATCGGTGATCTGAATTAAACTCCTTGACGTGCTGTTTGCGTTTCGCTTCATGCTAATGGTCTTGTGAAAGGCATAAATCAATCTTTCCTTCTCCAGGTTATAGGTAAATACCGAGGCAAGCCGGGTTCTTCAGCCTTTGTTCTCCCTATCTATCATAACCCCAAGATTTCAATTTCATTGGATATTTATAGGATGTGTTGGACTCCCATAATCCCCCGATAGAAGTTTCCCCGTGTGTGTAATACTCAACCCCTCCTCAATAGGTGGGATGTGATACAAGGTCAACCTATGTTGAGCGTTCAGTATTCAAAACTGTGGCATTTCAAAAGAACTCGAACATCGACCACTGTGGAAATAATTCTAACCGAACAAGAATGTAGTTACCCAACCAGTACCTTTGCAGGATGTGGTACAAGGTCAACTTATGTTGAGCATTCAGCATTCAAAACTGTGGCCTTTACCAGAGTTCGAACATCGACAAGTGAGGAAATAATCAACAATCTAACCTAACAAGTATGTATTAATCCAACCACTCCTCCTTGGGCTGGATATGACACTAGGTCAATTTTCTAAGCGGAGTACAGCTGGTATGAATGTAGATTTTCCGTTCTAGTCTGGTTGCCATTACAAGTCTGCTCAACTATTTACTCTGCGTTTCGCAAAGCGCTAAAGTCCTGAGGAAAGGCATGAATTTGTTCTTCTCCTAGCTATGGGTAAATAGTAGGACAGGCTAGGTTCTTTAGTTTTGGTTAAGCAACCACTTGGGAGAAGGAAAAATTTAATTTCAAACCTGCTTTATTCCACTCAAAAACTGCCTGTGACGAAATAATTGAGCAAATAAGTTTAAAAAATTCTGCCTTTCCTTTTATTTATCCATCAAGTGAGAATAGTTGGATTCACGCCTTTCCCAAACGTATAACCATTATGGGCAATGCAAACAGCCGAGTCCAGGGTTTGAACTCGGGTTGTCGAGATTCACATTGCACCTGGTCTTTTGGCCTGGTGAATCGATGACAAGCAAAGACCCATTTGGCACCGGTCCTTCTGATCTGAACACCTGGTCGTATGGGGGTCAGTCCCCAGACAATACCCGCTTTGCGGGACTAAGTTTATCGCTTAGTGCCCGCGGGACCAAGCAATTTTTGTACCTGCCACGCATGTCTCGATTTGTGCGCGGTCACCACATTAAAATGACCTTGTGTCAAACCCTACCTGGTGAGAGGTACTGATAAATATCCTTCAGGGAGGGCTCTATTTTTTCCCTGGATTGCTCCAATTAGCCTTGATCTGTACCGTATAATGCTGAGTATTAAGGATGCATCAAGTACCCTTTTGAGTCTTTGGTATGACTCGACCTGGGATTGAACCCCGGTATATATATATATATATAGTAAGATCATACCCATCCATGTTTTTTCATAACAGTTAAAAATGGTATTTACAGATACTTGAAATTCCCCTAGCGCCATCTTAATGACACACCTGGGTGAAAAAAGAACATGTGACACCTATCTGATTGATAAGTCGAAAAAACTTTCTACCTGTCTTTTTTTTGTATTATTAACAGATTTTATGACGATTTTTCACATATGCTATTGTGTTTTAATCAAATGGACGTAGCTATTTTTTTCTTTCAATGGGATTATTAACATTTGTAATATTTCTGCATTTCTCGCATTCCATATTACATAAAAGATGGAGTAGGTGTATCATAAGTGGAACAGCAGTATTTTGATTGAGAGGGCGAAGAAGTGTTTTGTTAGTAGGTTACTAAACTTATTGGTCTCTGAAACCGATTTGGTTTGTTATATAAGGATTGCTATGACGATTGGGACTTAGATAACTTCTTCGTCAACATATGAGTAAGATCCCTCCCGCTCCATGCAAAAATGGGTTATTCTGAATTTGATGGTGAGGCTCCAGTTCTGTTAAATATAGAGAACTCCTTAGAGTGGTAATACTCATTAGGGTCTCATCTATAAGTCGATTAGATCTGTTGAAAAATTATTCGTATCCGATTGTATCGCGTGCAAAAATTGAATAAAATAAAATCGAAAATAAAACAAACAAATAAACAAAAAAAAAAAACTCTTAAGAAACAACACAAAAAGTGTAAATATGAACGTACAAGGAATGCGATTCCTCGAACTCAAAACATAAAATAACCCTAGGCGGGTTGATATGCCATTAAACTAAAACCTATTGGTCTCTGTAACTTCTTGTATTTGATTTTTTATTTAAAAATGAACTGATTTTTGTGTCTATGTGTCTGTAACAGAAATGGTACATCATTGTGTGAGTTTAATTTTTGAAATTCAAACGGATCATCTAATCTCGGCCAGACGACCAAACCTATTGATAGCCAACAAAAAGAGAAAAAAAAAGAACTTGCCGAATTGTTGACTTAACGAAAAAAATGGATAAGTACCTCAACCTTGCTAGAGAACTGAAAAAAAAAACTGTGGAAAATGAAAGTGACGGAGATACCAGTTATCATTGGAGTGCTCGTAGCAGTCACTAAAGAATTGTCATAGGGACTGGAAGACTTGTAAAAAAGGGACGAGTAGAGACCATTCAAACTACTGAATTATTGGGATCGGCTAGAATACTGAGAAGAGTCCTGGAGACTTGAGGAGACTTGCTGTCACTCAAACTTAAATGAGAAACCATCAGCTAACGTTGGTGTAAAAAACTCTTAAGAGAGTGAAATAATTATAATAATAATAATAATAATAATAATAATAATAATAATATGGTGTCTTCGTTTGCACTTGCCCCTCTGATTATAATTTATCAAGGCAGAAAATTGTTAATTATAGATTATATGCTTTTATTTGTTTATTTTTCGATCAATATAAAGATTCTAAATAGGATGTGATTCAACATCAACAATATTCCTCTCTGAAGACCCCCCCACCAAACCTCAGACAGCACCTGTGCCCTTGCCAAAAACAGGCAGGGTTGAGTTTATTTCTTGGTGCCAGAGGCGCTCCTGAAGTTTCCGTTACCATGGATACCAAGCATATTTTGTAAAGTCTCTGTATGAGTCTTGATTCCTGTGTGTACATCCCCCAGTGCCCACGATTATCAAAAAGACTTGATGTCAAATCTGGCTTGATTGGAAGTCGGATAAATTTCTACCCCAATAAGCCGCAGAAACTAAAGAGAAGAAAGAACCTTTTAGAGCGAAATCACGTAGAAACTTGCGCAACTTCCTATTTGCCATTTTTTTTTCTGTTTACAGCAGAACTCTGATATTTCCAGAGTCTGTGTGATTTGGTGATTAATAGGCTTTGTTTTGTCATATTTACCCAACCCCTCCGCTCGGGCAGGATATGACACAAGGTCAGTTTTTAAGCGGAGTTTAACAGGTTTGAATTCAGAGTTTTCCTTATCCTAGACTAGTTGCCTCACCAAGGCTGAAGAACCTAGTCTGCCCTACTATTTACCCATAGCTGTTTTGTCACGCAAGCTAATGACATATTACTTAGGATTTTGAATACAGAGTTTTCCTTCACCTAGAAGAATTACCCTGACAAAACAAAAGAGTGCAGTCTATCCTACTATAGTCCAAAATGAAACGTAACCAGACTGAATTTAAACACGTCTCGTCGATTCCACTTTCTTCAACAATAACAATCACACCACTGTGCCTCTCCCATATACGATAATATTTTTACACCATAGATGTTTTAGCTCTACCGGCGGGGTTTTCAACAGACTGAATGCATCCCCCTGAAGAGGGGTAAAACTCTCCCTCAAAAAAAGGGGTGATCTTGATATGACATTACCCTTCATCTCGTGGTGATGATCTAATTCTAGAGATCTAGGGCTTGTGGAGTACCTTTTGATTGCCATTACTCCCAGATCTACTTTGACACGGAGTAGTTGTACTTGTTAGGATCCTATCTATGGTCAAATTGTTTGAAAATTATTTGTATGAGGTAGGAATACTTCAAACTATATAGCTGTTAATTATTTGGATTAAGAATAGTTACTTGAAACTATAATTTTTATGGGGGATTATTATTATTATTTGAAACCATATAGTCATGAAAACATATGATTATTTTTATATTGATTGTTGGTTGGTTGTTGGCATATCAACCCTTGTGGGTTATTTAATGCCAAATCCTATTTATACATATATATTAAATTTATATATGCAACAAGCCAGAGCGCATTTGTTTTCACAATTCTAAGTGGTGACAAGTTTTGCTATGTAATACTAATAGTTTTATTTGCACACAGTTAAATTTTTTCAGCATTGTAAATGATTCTATTTAACCCACAGATGGTACCCCAACACGGCACAAGTAAACTCAGGAGTAATGGCAATGAAAGGGTACCCCATATTTTCCAAAGATCAAGGACTGGAGCCACACCATCAGATGGTTTAGTGTTAGATCAAGGACATTCGTTGGGAGGGAGGGTCTAACTTCTCTGCAACCGGCGTATTCTACAGCCCCAGCCTATTGGACTATTTTACATAGAGATAATTAATTAAAACTATAATACTGCATATAATGTTTGGATTAGGTTAGATTATATATCATATAACTGTGTGCATATTATTTAGTTTGGTTTGGTTTGTTTTTATGGCATATCATCCATTGTATTTAATAACAAATACTTATATATATATATATATATATATATATATATATATATATATATATATATATATATAGGATTTGGTTTGGTTTGGTTTGGTTTGGTTTTATGTCATATCAACCATTGTATTTAATGACAAATATTCTTTATATATATATATATATATATATGATTTGGTTTAGTTGGATTTCATGGTATATCAACAATTGTAGGTTATTTAATGCCACACACACACACACACACACACATACATATATATATATATATATATATATATATATATATATATATATATATATATAGGATTTGGTTTGGTTGGGTTTTAATGGCATATCAACCATTGAAGGTTATTAAATGGCAAATCCTCTTTATACATATATATTAAATATATATAATTTGGTTTGATTGGGTTTCATGGCGTATCAACCATTGTTGGTTATTAAATGGCAAATCCTGTTTATACATATATATCAAATATATATAATTTGGTTTGATTGGGTTTCATGGCATATCAACCATTGTTGGTTATTAAATGGCAAACCCTCTTTATACATATATATCAAATATATATGCTTCGTAACCACATTTTGTTGATAATATTTAAAAAAAAACTCTGTGCTTTTTATTTGCACAGAGTTAAATAGTTCAAAGTATTGCTATGTATCATTAACAATTTGATTTCATGTCAATAATTTGTTTACATATAGTGAAATTATCAAACAGTTCATTTTCTAGCAATTCGATTTAACATCAGACATTGGCTTACACACAGTTTAAATGTCAAATAGTTCCATTTGACCCATAGATAGGACCCTATGAAGTGCTACTACTCCGGGTAGGGTGAACATTGGAACAATGACAATGAAGGGTCCCCCACATTCCCCAGAGCTCATAGACTGGTGTCTCACGATCTGATTGTTTAGTGTCATATCAGGATACTAATTTGGGAGCGGGGGGGGGTCTCACCTCTCTGCAGAGATACAGTCGCTGTATTCTACAGTATCAGCTGACTGGGCTGCTAATTATTTGTATTTGATAGGAATACTTGAAATCAGATAACTTGGTACAAAATCTCTTATGAAAGAATTATACAAAAAATAAACATGTAAAGAACGCTATACTCGAAACTCTAAGCTTTAAAAAACCCAGATGGGTTGACATGACGTTAAAATCAATCAGTTAATCAATCAATCTTTCAGCATATATTTACTTTTCAGTATAATTGCCCTATTTGTCAAAGCACCTTATTCAGTAGAGTAATGTTAATCTCACAGATCGAATATCACACCGCGAAAATTTGGCGTGGATAATGGAATCTTCGAACGGTGTACAACTTCCGGCAAAGGCTACATGTATTAACTTCTCATTAATAATTGTAAGATTGCCATGAATCGACGTCTGCCTCAGCGCCTGTCATAATAGCAAAGTTGACTGGACTCTCGAGTCATGATAGTAGGCAACCAAACCTGGAAAAGGATAACTCAAACAATTCATAAAGAAAGCTTGGAAAAGCCATTATTTGTCTAGTTTATTGAAGGACAAGATGTTCTGTTTAGAACTATGTCAAGCTATGGACATTGATCCTCTCTCAGGTACACGTACCGCTATAAGGTTTAGCAGACTGTTTCAGTAATTTGACATGGTGTTAAACTTGTTACAACGAGTAAACTGTTCCCTAAGCATTGCGAGTTTTTCACCCACGCATTAGCTGATGGTCTGAGTGACAGCAAGTCTCTAGAGGTCTCCAGGACCCTTCTCAGTATTCTGTCTGATCTCAACAATGCTGTAGCTTTGATAGTCTCGATTTGTCCTCCGATTTCAACTTATTCCAGACCCGTTTTCGAGCTTTTAAGGACCGTTCCAAGTGCTCCAATTGCAATTGGTATCATCGTCACCCCCATTTTCCACAGATTTCTTTGTTCTCGGGCAAGGTCTCAGTACTAGTTTCTCTTTTCGTTTTCTTCTTTAATCTGTTATCCTCTGGGATGGTAAAACACTCTATACGGCATATTCTCTTTTTTCTTTTCTTTTTTTTGTTTTGTTTTTTTGTTAATTAGGTCCCGTCTTCTAGCCAGGATTAGGTGATCTGTTTATATCGCGAATCCCAGAGAATTTCATCTGTCTCATTCTCGACGACAGCATCTGATCTGGGTTAATACCATTTGTTCGTATGTTCAAATTTATTATTATTATTATTAGTAGTAGTATTTACTCCTGGAGAGTTTTTCACATCAGCATTAGCTGATGTTTTTTCACTGGAGTTTGAGTGACAGCAAGTCTTCTCAGTATTCTGGCCGTTCCCAATAATGTTGTAGTTTGGATGGTCTCCACTCGTCCATCAACTTCCAAGTCCTCCAGTCCCTTTTGTAATCCTTTTGTTACTGTTCCAAACGCACCAATTACAATTGGTATAATTGTCACCTTCATGTTCCACAGTTTTTTCAATTCCCGAGCAAGGTCGAGGTATTATTATTAGTTACTTGAAAGCATATTATTAGGTGTAAAAATTAATCGTATAGAGTCCTATGTATGGTCAAATAGATCTGTTGAAAATTATTCATGAAGGATAGGAATAATTAAGACTATATAACAATGTGAATTATTTGTATTAAGAATAGTTACTTGAAGCTATAATCGTTTACGAAGGATTATTATTATTAATTACTTGAAACCATAAAATTAAGAAATACCGGGACATTGGCCCAGCGGTTAGAGTGTTCGCCAATGGCCCGGGAGACCTGGGTTCAATCCCAGGTCGAGTCATACCAAAGACTTTAAAAATGGTACTTGATACCACCTTGCTTAACACTCAGCATTATAAGGTACGGTTCAAGGGTAAAGTGGAGCAATCCTGGGAATGGAGTAGCGCCCTCCCCTACACCTTGGTGTAGTAGCTATCGAAAAGGGAGCCTTCGGGTCACCCTCGACAATGGTCGCTAACTTTACTTTTACTTACTTGAAACCATATAACTGTGTGCAAATTATTTGTATTAGATATGAATACTTGATATCTTACAACTATGTGCAAAAATCTCTTAAGAAACGACCCCCCCACACACACATGTCAGTGCAAGTGCATACACGTTCGAACACACACAAACACACTTGCAAGTACATACGTACATACGTACATAAAAACGTACATGCACACACAAAGACGCTCGCACGCATATATATATATATATATATATATATATATATATATATATATATATATCATCATCATCATCATCGTCATCCTCATTATCAAGTTATGATGATTGCACAGCGTTCTCTGAATCACTTTCACCATCCATCCCTATCATCCGTTGTTCTTTACAGGTCCTCTAGACTGCATCCAGTGTCCACACAGAGCTAATGTATGTAAGTCCTTGCACGTCAGACAGTGTCCACTATATATATTTATATATATATATATATATATATATATATATATATATATATATATATATGCTTTACGAAGGCTGAAGTCTATCCATTTATAGCCATATTTCGTTAAATATCAAAATCATTGTGTTGTAAAACGTTCAAATGAATCAATATCAAATACAAAGCCACTATATTCCAAATGAAATTACCAACATACTCGTCGATATACATATGATGACGTCATATCTGCAATTGATGACTTTTTGTACCAACAGATTTGTAGCATATCAAGCACTGTAGGTTATTTAATGCCAAATCCTTTTTATACACATATATTAATTATATAATCTGTAAACACATCTTGCTGATAACATTTGTAAATGAGCCGGAGCTAATTTTTTTTTCACACAGTCAAATGTTTTCAAGCATTTTTATCTAATACAAATAATTCTATTTACAATTGCTAATTCTATTTACAATTAAGATATAATTCTATTTACAATTAATAATTCTATTTACAATTAATGATTTTATTCACTATTGATAATTCTATTTACAACTAATAATTCTATTTACAATTAAGATATAATTCTATTTACAATTAATAATTCTATTTACAATTGTGCTCAGTGAACTTGTAGCAAGTATTTCTATTTAACACTAATTATTTTATTCAACTTTGCCCATTCATTTGCAAACAGTCAAATGGTTCCAAGTATTGTTATCTATAAGTAACAATTCAATCAAACATTTGTCATTTGTTTACAGACGGTTAAGTGATCAGACAATTCTATTTCTAACAATTCAATTTAGCATAAATTATTTGTTTGCACACAGTTTAAATGTTAAACAGTTCTTTTCATCCCATAGATAGGACTCTATCAGGTACTATCACTCCGGGTCGGAGTGGACCTGGGAGTGATGGCAATGAAGGAGTACACCGCGTTCCCCAGAACTCAAAGACTGGAGCCTCACCCTCAGATTGTTTAGCGTCATATACAGGACACTCGTTGGGTGGGGGTCTTACCACCCAGCAGAGATACAGTCGGTGTATTCTACAGTCCCATCCAACAAGGCTGTATACCAGTTGGGTCTAAACACTGCAACATCGATGGAGAAAGAAAGAGGTGTATGGACTGTAAGGGAGAATTACGTTGAAAAATAAATCTCATTTGGGCACATTCCATAAGAGTATCTTGGTCAGCCTAGGAACTTTTCAGCTGAACCTTGTTCGATTTTAAACAAATACAAAAAAAACAAAAAACAAAAAAAAAACCCAGAATACAAACCCTAGACGCCATTAACCCCAGTCACCAAAAAAAAAAAAAAAAAAGAAAAAAAAAATACAATAAATAAAAAAGAACATTTATCCAGGGAACTAGATGAACAAGATATATTTGAGAGCAAAAGTTTATACTGCAATTAAGTACATCAACTCCAGCATTCGGTTAATACATGATGGATACTCGGTTATATAAATTTTAAAAGTAATGTACAAAGTGTGAAAGAAATATCTCCCAAATTTCAAAATGTCACCTGAGTGGTGCAAGTGAACTTAGGCAAGTGGCAATGGTTACTTTATTTACCATCTTTATTCCGATACGATCAGTTTTGCTTGGACCGTTTTTTTCATGACAGGTGAATTTGTAAAAGCTTCGCAGAGACCTTTTCGTGCTCATTTAAATGTTGCAGTTCTTGATAGAATTTTCAACCAATAGCATTATCGATTTACTATTCTGAACAACACCATTCTGACATAATATGAAATGAGTAAGAAAATCAAAGATTAATCAGGGTTAAAAAAGAAAATTTTAACAATAAACGAACGCTGTACACCAGTCCAAGTCATAAATGTAACTAATCCTATGTGAAAAAACAAACAAACAAACAAACAAAAAAACTTTCAAAAAGTTACCTAAATTGAGCTATCATTACCATTTACCGACAATCACATGCACCACACAAGTGACACTTTGAAATGTGGGAGATAGTTCTGCTGAAGCCTTTATTCAAAAACCTACAAATATTTAAAATCACTTTACACTTTCAACAGAAAAAATCTCATATTAATATCAAAGTTTAACTGGATTTAAAAAAATCAAAACAAAAACAAAAGGAAAAATAAACGACCCCAACCCCACACACAAACACACACCTCAATTATACCTTGAAAAGGGTCAATGATAGTGGAAAGGTCTCGTGGAAAAAATATCAACTAATTTGGTTTGGTTTGGTTTGATGGCACATCAATCATTTTAGGTTATTAAAGCCAAAACCATTTTTATTCATATAAACAATTCACTTTAGAATAAGTATAGTTTTTGTTTACACATAGTTAAATGTCAAAACAAATCTATTTCAAACAGTTCAGAGTCAAAAACATTTCTACTTCAAGCAGTTCAGTTTAGCCGAAATACACAGTTTTAATGTCAGCGTGGACCTGGGAGAGGTGACAATGAAAGGGTAGTATTCTGCATTCCCCAAAGGTCTAGCATTACTGGAACCTCACCATCAGATTGTTTAGTGACATATCCAGGACACTCGTTTAGGGAGGTGTCTTACGCCTCTGCAGAGATGCGGTTGGTGTATTTTACAGCCCCAAACCAATTTATGTATATATATATAATTAACCTCTCTGCAAGAAAATGGAATATTCTTTTACTCCCTCTCTCTCTCTCTCTCTCTCTCTTTCGACCAAGTGAGATAGTCTTCAACATTTTGTCTCCTCAGTCAAATTAGATATTCTTCTACATCTCCTCCCCGCAGCCAAGAGAGATATTCGTTCACCTAACCTTCAAACATTTGGGATAATCTTCGACATAGATGTCGCTTCTTCTGATCAAACACTGTCATGTATGTTCATTTCTTTTGTATTTCGAAATTCAAGCGAAAAAAGTAATTGCTTGATATTCTTTTCGGAATTTTTGGCCAAGCCTATGACTTCAAAAGAAAATCAGATACAAACGGTTTAAGAAAGAATGAGCAGATATTAAGAGAGGATCAGACAGGAACAGCGAGGAGAAATAATTAAGAGAGAAAGAAAACGAGGAACTGAATGAATAACATAGCAGAACCATGTTAGAGGGTAACAAGTAAGAAGGTATAATATATAGCAAGGTGAACGTCATGTGTATTTGTGTATTTAGAACGAGATGATAGACTTAGGCAACCATAAAGGCGAGGCCACCTTCATGAGAATAAACGAGCGAGCATATTATCTCGAGCGGCAGAGAGAGAGAGACGCATAGACTTACAAGGATCATTATATAAGTTTCCAGACTTTTTTTTCGTACAGGCACTTTTATTGATAGTACACACATGAAACTCTAGTCCCCTTAGAAGTAATCTCCTCCAGCTGCAATGCACTTGTTCTACCGTTCAAACAACTTCTGGAACGCCCCATGGAAGTCCTCTTGTGTGAGCTTGTCAATGACCTTCATCACACCCTCTTTCATCTCCTCAATTGTCTCATAACGACAGCCTGTGAGCTTAGGGAATAACCACAAGTCACAGGGACCAAGGTCTGGACTATAGGGAGTGTGACAAACTGTCTTGATGCCCATCTTGGTCAAATAGTCTATGACAAAGATGGAGTTTGTGGACTGGTGCATTGTCCTGATGGAAACGTCACTGGCCAGATTTTAAAAGTGCTGGCCTCTTCCCAAGGAATCTCTTCCTGAACTCCCTTAAAACCGCAACATAGTAACCCTAACCCTAACCGTTTGGCCAATCAACTCTGGTGTATTGACTTCCTTACTCCTCCCACACCTCTCATCATCCCTTATAGATTCTCTGCCTTACTTGAATCTCTTATGCCACTCAAAAATTGATGCTCGATTCATGCAAGATGCTCCAAAAGCAGCCTGAAGGATTCCATACGTTTCTACGGCATTTTTTTCCAAGTTTAAAACAGAATTTTATTGCATATCGTTCTTCTAAAGTGTCCTCACGTCCAGATTGCGGTTTTGAAATTCACCAGCTGTGACAATCAGGCTTTAGTAGGGTGTATTCCAATTCTTGCTGTAGCTGTACATTTGAACCTGAAATCATAAAAATTAGTCAGTCATCTCATAAGATGTATAGCAATAACATACTGAATTTTCAAGAGTCTACAACAATTTTAAATGCCTGTAAAAAAAAAGTCAGGAAACTTATATAAAGGCACCTCGTAGCTTGGTTTACTAGAATGACGCAGTTCAGCATATTAGCCACTCCGTCATGGAGACTTTTCTCTTACTTGAATTTAGAATAGAAACTATGAATGTTAAAGAACGCTACAATTTCAAACAAAATAGAATGAATAATAAGCGTCTAAGGAGAAATTGTACAGCTATTAACATCAATAAAAATGTATTCATTAGTTTTTTAAAATTTCGGTAAAAATACATTGTATCTAATTTTACCGAAATTTGTTAGCGGAACAAATGGAGTGTTTTAGTTTCTTTCTTTGTTTAATGGCACGTCAACCTTCGTGGATTGTTTAATGCCCAAACCATATTTGCTGAAGGACAGGAGTTTATTAAGTATTACATAGATTGTTATTGTATATTTTGCTATTATCTATGGCAAAGACGACAATAGAATTTGCAATTCTATTACTTATAAATCAGTAATAGAATTGCAAATTATCATTTCTTGCTTAGATAGTCCCTCTTGAGTTTTTCGTTCCGTGAAATTTCCATGGGTCCTACTCATATATATATATATATATATATATATGAATATATATATTTCTTAAAGAAAAACAAAAAACGGTCACATTAGGATCATAAATTTATCTCCATCCTCTTATGGGTATTGATATAAATCGATAACACTAAAAATTTAAATGGTCATAGTTGAATGATTTTTTGTCCTGGCGGAATTATTCCCGACTCCGATTTAACTGGACTGAATAACACACACACACACACACACACACACACACACACACACACACACACACACACACACATATATATATATATATAATATCCAGTCAGCGTCCAAAGATAGTCGGTGTGGATTATTTTTTTATAGAATATATGAGGAATATCATATAAATCTATGTGAGTGCTCATTGTATGGTTATTGTTAATCCCTAATTCATTCGCTGGGATATAACAAAATTCACATTCAGAGCGTATATAGTGTAATCGGATGGAAACTCAAACTCGTTTCAGTCGTCATAATAAATTTATTTCGGCGGAGAATATTATTATACTCTCCGTCTCGTCAGATGACTTTTTACATGTTTTTCTCGAAGCTGCAGAACCTTCGAAAAAAGCATGTAAAAAGTCATCTGACGAGACGGAGAGTATAGGAATATTCTCCACCGAAATAAATTTATAATGACGACTTAACCAGGTTTGAGTTTCCATTAAATTGCACTATATATATATATATATATATATATATATATATATATATATATATATATATATATATATATATTTGTCTGAAGATGCAGATCTAAGATTTTTTTAAAATATGGGGTCTGCTGAAATAAATATCATTACAAAAAATATGAGTAATTTTGAAAGGTTTTTCTTTTATATGGGTATATGACCGACCTAGAGTATTCGCCAAGGGTTCGGAAAACTGGAGTACAATCCCAGGCAGAGTCATACAAAAGCCACAAAAATGGTACTTGATGCCGCCTTGCTTAACACTCAGCATTATGAGGTAAGGATCAAGGGTAAAGTGGAGCAATCCAGGAAATGGAGTAGCGGCCTCCCCTACACCTCGGTGTAGTAGCTATTAAAAAGGGAGCTTTCAGCAGCCCTTAACTAAGGTCGCCATTTCACTTTACTTATATATATATATATATATATATACACCAAATCTCTCACTACGAGCAAAATGTGACACGTCAATTTTTAAGTTGAGTTTACTAGGTTTTAATTCAAAGTTTTCCTTCCTTGGTTACCATACCAAGTTTTAAAAATACAGTCTGTTCTATTATTTTTCCATAGCTTGTGGCGGAATAATTGGAGTCATGCCTTTCTCATGGGTATTAGTACTATGTAAAATGCAAACGGTCTGGAACAGGATTTTTACTCAGGTCACCATTTCCATTTGCTCGGACAATATCCATTAATTACACCACGATCGCCTAGTGTTTGACGTATATATATATATATATATATATATATATATATATATATATATATATCAAAATGTCTATTATAAAAAGTAATGCATCTAATACCTAACGTATCAGCTAGTAACTACCACGGTAGTAAGTAATGAAAAATAAAAATAAAACAGAAATCAATGGGGAAATGTTTTTTCTTTAATGGCATATCAACCTTCCATCATTGCAAAAAAAAAAAAAGAAAAAAAAAAAGAAGAATTAATTGTACTATTCAACTCATAGTTAGAGAGATAAGGGTTTTCGCACCTTTCCGAAAGTAAAAGTAGTTTCGTAAGTCGAGTTCAAGCTCGCTTTATACGATATCACTGTCAAGCACATTAACCACTATACACCACCTGGATCCCCAACCCCAACAAAAAACCCTTCGATTTCTTACTGAAACCGACTGATGATCGGATTGGTAAAATTTGGAGCAGTGGATTGACCAATATTTTCAACAATATATATATATATATAATGAAAATTTTAGTAATTTCTGTTATGTTGGATTTTTACAAGACAAGACGTTGTTAGTGGTCAATCATTTTTAACAGTATTTTTTCCCGTCAAGGAGTTTCATTGCCAAATTATCTCAAGTTTTTCATATAGTTTTTGGAAGAGCTATCGTTATTCTCCCTAATCTCGTCAACGGTTTAAAACATTCTGCTTTTTAAAAAGCCAGTAATGTCAATAGCGTATGTATTTACCCAAACCCTTTACCTCGGGCAGGATTGGACATAATATCAACTGTTAAGCGGAGGTGCCCGTGGTGTAATGGTTATCATCGTAGGAAATGGACACGGCGACACGAGTTCAAATCCTGGACGAGACTAATTGCATTTCACATAGCACTAATACCCTTGGGAAAGGTATGAATCTAATTATTCTCCCTCCAGCTATGGGTAAATAGAAGGGCAGACTTGGTTCTTCAGCCTTGGTAAGGCAACTAGTCTAGGAGAAGGAAAACTCTAAATTCAAACCTGTTAAACTCCGCTTAAAAATTGACCTTGTGCCATATCTTGCCCGAGCGGAGGGGTTGGTAAATATGGTTAAGCGGAGTAAAGCTGGTTTAATTTCATAGTTATCCTTCGCCTAGACTGAAGTAAAAGATCTCTACTATTTACCTACCGTTGGTGGTGGTGGGGGAGGGGAAAATAGGTTCATGCATTTACTAAGAGCATCAGCGAGAAGTGAAATGCGAATAACTCCGTTTAGATCTCGAACTTAGTTCGTTGTTCCTGTTACTGTCACGCTAATCACGCCACCAGAGTGTCATGAATGTTTCAAACTGTAAACGCTATGTGGCGTCTCACTGTCGACTGAATAACTTCACGGGAGAGTCCGTTCACCTATGAGCTGTACATATCATTCTCATTGCTTGGCAATCATCGGACAAACTTCCGTACTCAGTTTGGCACTTAGTGAAAATCAAACTCACTTGAAAGTAAGGGAATCAGGAAAATACGCATTTAAATTGTCTGTCTGTTTTGTTGTCTCATCTTTGCTGATTTGCAATTAGAAATTTAATGTCGAGTTGCGAGAGATCTTTTCTCTTGGGATATACATTCTCATTGAGATTCCCAGATGAATGTGCCATGCCAAAGGCAAGGGGGGGGGACTCAAGTGGTTTTATCCCTTTCCTTATGTATATGCAAAGTCATAAAAATTGTGAGATAATTCTTAAACAACAATCTAGACAAATTATATATATGTATATATATATATATATATATATATA
>CAUZXS010000696.1:0-35000 GCA_963585895.1 Sepioteuthis lessoniana
GAATTGGTTGATAAATCTTCCATAATAAGTTATTTCCCAAGTACTTTCTGCCCGACTTTGGGCCATCATTAGTGGAGGAGGTATTACAAAAGTGATGTAACTTTTGTATGTACATTACTACTTTGTAAGAAGAGCGTCTGTACTGTTGTATATATATATATATATATATATATATATATATATATAATATATATATGTATATATATATATATATATATATATATATATATATATATTATATATATATATATATACATATATATATATATATATATATATCATGATCACAATGTTTATATATTTATAAATTATATATATATAAATTATGTATATATAAATTTAGTTTATATATATATAAGTTTTTATATATACATAAATTTTATATATGTTATTATATATAAGTTTAATATATTTAATATGTATAAGCTTATATATATATATATATATATATATATATATATATATATATATATAAGAATTAGATTACAAAGTTTATTACTTGTGAAAATAAGAAAGGACTAGTGTAACTTTACACACAATTGTTACAGAGGATTTTTGTTTTGCATATCAGTTCACGAAGAAATCATTGAACAAAAGTCCCTAAAAATGAAATTCTTTAATTCAGAGAGGAACAGATCAAAACAAAAGAATAAAACGTTATGTAAAAATATTGTACCTTTGCACATTTCTATAATATTTACTTACATTTCACAAAATATACACAATATGATAATTCCTTCAAGACGTACTGTGTGCTACACACACACACACACACACACACACACGCACCCCCCACACACATACATATATATATGTATATATATATACGGGTGTGTGTGTGTGTGCAAAGGTCGTACTGATCAAAAAGGCAATGACCTAGTGCCATGAAAAGTATATGCTATCCTACATATTCACTTCGTAGTTCAACAAATATTATTTATGAAGATTTATTTTTAACTCTTTCAAATTTGAAAAAAAAATTTTTTAATGTCATTATTTTATCAAAAGCTCATCAACACTCCCATATCCATTTCTCTCTGTGTATGAGTATGTGTGTGTATGTGTGCGTGTGTGTGTGTGTGTGTGTGTGTGTGTGTGCGTGTATAGTTCGCCAGTGGTCCAGGAGACCGGGGTTTAAACTAAAAAAAAATGGCACTTGATGCCTTCTTACTTAACACTCAACATTAGAAGGTACGGATCAAGGGTAAGTGGAGAAACCCAGGGAAAGGAATAGCACTCTCCCTGACACCTCAGTGTAGTAGGTATCTAAAAAGGAGCCTTCGGTTCGCCCTCGACTACGGTCGGCAAACTTACTTATATATATATATATATATATATATGAAAATGTATAGAGATGAAAAAATACAAGAAGAAAATTTTATTGGCAGAAATACTTGCCAACGTTGGACGTTTGGGTGTTTAGATCTTCATCAGGGAGTGTAAGTTATCAAATGGATAAAGATGAGAAAGTTTTAAAACATTGTATTTCCGTTGGCAATATTCTGTTTCAAGTTCTGTGTGATGTTATCAACATTCCAAAATTTATTTGCCCAGTCGGCTGGGGTTGTAGAATATACCGACTGCTTCTCTGCAGAAGCGCAAGACCCCCCACCCCAACGAGTGTCCTGCATGTGACGCTGAACAGTCAGATGGTGAGGTTCCAGTGGGGCCGGAGCTTTGGGGAATGCGGAGTACCCTTTTATTGCCATCGCTCCCAGGTCCACTCTGGCCCGGCGTAATAGCACTTGATAGGGTCCTATCCGTGGGTTGAATGGAAATAGCGGCATACTTATGTTAAACTGCGTGCTTATGCTAAATTGATAAGTTTTTTGAGATTGAAACTGTCCTTACACTAAACTGAATTGTTTAACATAGAACTGTTTTGACATTTAACTGTATGTAAAGAAAATCTGTACTTATACTAAACTAAATTAGCTGAAATAGAACTGCTTGACTAAACTGAATAGCTTGAAATAGAAATGTTTTCACAATTAAACTGTACTTACATTTAAACTGCATGCTTATGCTAAACTGAATTGTTTGAAATGGAACTGATTATTTACATAAAAATGGATTTGGCGTTAAATAACCTACCATGGTTGATATGCCATAAAACCCAACCAACCAAACCAAACTAACCAAAATTTATTTTAAAAAATCAAATGTTTTAAAACTTTCTCTCATCTTTTTTGTTTTCAGTTTCATTTTGTAGCTGTGATACAATTTAGTTAATTTTATGCATTTTTCATTAATATAAAAAACAAGTAAATGAATCCCTTATCATAGGTTGACTGGTTGGGTTTTATGACATATTAACACTCGTAGTTTATTTAATATCAAAATCTTTTATACATGTATACATAGTAAATATATATGATGTGTAACTGTATAGTTTGTAGGGAACATTTTAAACGAGCCAGAACTCATTTGTTTAGACACAGTTAAATGGTTTCAAGTTTTGCCACGTAACACTAATAAGTCAATTTGTTTGTACACTGATGAATAATTAAAAAGTGCATAGATGGGACCCTAACCGATACTACCACTCCAGGTCGGTAGTCCAGGGAGCAATGGCAATGAAGAGGTACTCTACATTCTCCAAAGCTCCAGCATTGGAGCCTCACTACCAGATGCAATTTAGTGTCATATCAGAACATTCGTTGCTGGGGGTCTCATACCTCCTTGTAGAGGTGCAGTCGACGTATTGTACACCCCCGAGCCGACTGGGTTTTTTCCTTATCATAGCTGCTCGTAATGATGAAAACAAGACATTAGAATTTAACCAAGAATATAATTTTCAATGTTTGTATTCATTGACTTTCGTATTCGAAATTAGATTTTGCCAAAATTTATGCGATGAAAGTACCGGTTCCCATTCGGTCAGTGAAGTTAAGCAACGATGTGCCTGTTCAGAACTAAAATGAGTGATCACAGTTGGAATTAAACAAAGCATAGGAAATAATTAGAATGATTCTTTTATAAAGTAGGGAGATGACCTGTGAAATAGTTTCCTTTGTGATGCAAGAACCATATATATATATATATATATATATATATATATATATATATATATATATATGTGTGTGTGGCGTTTGAGTCAACCGGGTTTCGATCCGAGCTACGGGAAGCTAGTATGTCTAGCCACACTGATGAGTTCTGATAGAACGAAACAGATTTGTCTGTGTATGACTATATATATATATATATTATGAGAATTCGAGTTTGGTTCCTTTTTTAATGGCATATTAATCGTCGTGGATTATTTCACGCAGAAAACATCCTTATAGAAAAACAACTGTGATACTTTTTAACCCACTGCTGGGAGGTTTAGGGGTTCATGCCTTTCTCAAAGGTAATATTTAGAAAGTAAACATAACATCACGACTGGAGTTTGAACTTTGAGGCCACAGTTTAGCACTTTAGCCAGGGGATTTTTGTCACAAAGAGTTGGTCTAAGTTTGCTGGTCCAGTCGAGTGGGGCAGGAGAACATGCCGACTGCATCATCGTTGACGGGTAAGACTCTCCCTACGAGTGTCCTGCATATGACACTCGACAATCTGATGGTTAGGCTCCAGTAATGCTGGAGATTTAGGAAATGCGGAGTATCCCTTCATTGGCATAGCTTCCAGGTCCACTCTGGCTTGGAGTGGTAGCACCTGATTGGGTCCTATCAATGGGTCAAATAAAACTGTTTGGCATTTAAACTGAATGTAAACAAATGATTTTGACCATTTAACTGTAGGTAAGCTAATGACTAACGTTTAATTGATTTGTGAGTGTTAAATAGCAATACTTGAAAACATTTAACTGCGTGCAAACAAATGATTAATAGTAAAAAGAATTGTTCGTATTAGATAGAAAGAAATAAGGGAAAATGTGTGAAAAATTGAGCTCAAACTTGTTAAAAATGTCATTTAGAAATCATATATTTAGTATATATGTATAAAAAGGATTTGGCATTAAATAACCTACAATGGTTGATATGCCATAAAACCAAACCAAATTAAATCATATATATTCGATATATATGTATAAAGAAGATTTGGCACTAAATAATCTACAATAGTTGATATGCCACAAAAGTGAATTAAACCAAACCATATTTATACAGCACATATGTATAAAAAGGATTGGGCATTAAATAACCTACAATGGTTGATATGCCATAAAACCAAACTAAATTAAATCATATATATTCGATATATATGAATAAAGAAGATTTGGCACTAAATAATCTACAATAGTTGATATGCCACAAAAGTGAATTAAACCAAATCATATTTATACAGCACATATGTATAAAGAGGATTTGGCACTAAATAACCTACAATGGTTGATATGCCATAAAACCGAATCAAAGTAAACCAAACCCTAAGTTTGCTGCTGATGCCTATAAAGCTTAACTTAGAGGCTGACAATCCAAAGGTAGGAAGATTATTTTACACTAATCTTCCAAATAGTAAAATGTATTGAAATCCTCTTTCGGATTGCTTGAATAGTTGACGCAAGCAGAAAAAAACCCTCCTCTTTTGATTCCTTTTATGGATAATTTTAATTCAGGTTTTGAAGATTTTATTACGTATAATTGGCTTTATATTTTGATGTTGAGCCTTCTATCAAAAGAAATCACCAATGATTATTTACGAAGCTTTTATTTCGTTGTGGTACAAAACCAGCTGTATGGGACACCGTAAGACTAAAATTCACTTGTGATTTTGCTTGCCTATGATTACATTACGCAAGGCGCCGAGGAATAAATGTTAGTTTTAAATTTTATAATTTATATCCATTCTATCTATCTATCTATCTATCTATCTATCTATCTATCTATCTATCAAGTTTATAATAAAAATATAAATGCAAATAAAAAAAATTGAGCAGGTTAACAACCCTAAAAACATTACGAGAACCAGAAGTCAATGACTTAAAGTCTTTTGTGGTGTGTGCAATCACCAGACGGAAAAAGTCTAAATAAGGATATACAGTAAATTAATAATGGGATCTGAGTACTTTTTTTTACACACCTAATTTTAGAACCTGTGCCCATAATTGTTAGTATATGTGATTATTCGCTATAATCTTTTCTGTCTGACGATTGTGCACGCAACATGAAACATAAGGTAACGGACTTCTATACTTGTCTTTAATTGGAATCATTTTGAGATGAGGCTTCTTAATCTGAGAATTATTTTTTTTTTATTGCGGACTTTTTGTCCTCATCTTGGTAGTTTTTTTTTTTGTGTTGTTTCTTCTTTCACTATGTTTCGGCCAAATTTCACCTCTGGCCTTCTTCAGGTGATTTACCACGACCTCGGATAGGAATGCTGAGTCTTGTAACCGTATCCCCAGTAATTACTGCCTTCCATAGTTGTTGTCTATCGCACCACGTTTTTAACCAAGTAAACCTCTGGCCGGCTTGGGTAGGATTTGAAACCGCCATCTTCTGACAATGCTCACCTGGAACCGTAGAGACTCAACGCCTCTATCCGCTGCGCCCCGGGGCCCGTGGCGCAGCGGATAGAAGAAAGAAGAAACAACAACAAAAAAAAAAACCTACCAAGATGAGGACAAAAAGTCCGCAATAAATAAAAAAAAAAATTAATTCTCGAACTTCTATAGTTGATAACTTCACAATTTTTGGCTCGCACACACACACACACACACACACACACACACACACACACATATATATATATATATATATATATATATATATATATATATATATATATCGTAAAAAATGAATAGAAAAGGAAAAAAAAGAACGTTGTTATATGACTAAAAATTCCCCAAGTGAACCATCAGTTATTACCAGTTTTAATGGTTGTCGATGATTCCACGTGAACAGATGTGATAACTCGTTTATAATTTAATACTGGCATGCGATAAAATGATTTTTTTTTCGTTAGACTATTTGAAATAAACGTTGCACATATCTATCTATCTATCTATCTCTACTCAAATCTATCTGCCCTTTTTTCTTCAATCTTTTTAATCTTATAAAAGGAAAAATAAATAAATAATGGAATTAATGATTACCACGGAAATTTCGTCTTGACAAAAACTCGTTGTGAGAGTCACTAACTTCTTTTTTGGATCAAACAGAACGTTGAACAAATGATATGCCGATTTTGTTTAAGGTTGGTAGAAAACAATAAATCTTTGATGTAATGTGAATGTTTGATCTCTGTGGAGGAGAATTCTATCCATCTTTTTTCAATGTAAATGAATAAATAAATAAAAGTCTTATAACGTTTTTTATTGTTTTCAATTAACTTTTAGTTCCTATGTATTATTTTCTCTTGAAATGTTCATAATGAATATATATATATATATATATATATATATATATATATATATATATATATATATAAGATGTTTGTTGTAAGTCCAAAGAAAGAATAAAAAAATATTTTTTTAAATAGATAGGTCCACGAAGAGATTAGTATTTTTTTTTGAATCTTTTAAAATTTATTTAAAATAAATAAAAGAAAAAATGAATTAAAAAAAAAAAACAAATCTCTTCGTGGACCTACTTATTTTAAAATTTATATATATAAAGTAAAGTTGGCGACCTTAATCGAGGGTGACCATAAGGCTCCCTTTTCAATAGCTACTACACCGAAGTGTAGGGGAGGACGCAACTCCATTCTTTGCATTGCTCCATTGGCTTTGTGGCAGAGTGTTCGCCAATGGCCCTGGAGACCAGAGTTCAATCTCAGGTCTAGTCATACCAAAGATTCAAAAAGTGGTACTTAATACCTTCTTGCTTAACACTCAACATTATAAGGTTAAGTGGAGCTATCCAGGGAAAGGAGTAGCGCCCTTCCCTTCACTTCGGTGTAGTCGCTATATATATATATGTAAAGTTCGTCAAAACCTATTAAATTTCCATTCTATGAGACCAGACACTATGTGAGGATAGTCGTGAGGTAGTTTGGTATGTACTCTCTCCGCAAAAGGACGGAATGCTACTCAAGTTCGAGTTCATTGCGAAAACATTTGCGCGCACGTGATATCAAGGACATCCAGTCATTTTCTTTGCGTAAAATGGGGCAGTACGATTCAGAGAAATGACCCTTAAGACTGAGCCAACTTTTTTTCATCTGGTCCCATGCTAGAAATAACAAAGAGCTCTGGTATAAGAGCACGGAAAACATATATACATGTGTGTGGTAAGTGTGTATATGAATCTATATCTATGTCTATATATATATATATATGTATATTTAGGCAGCATTTCTTCGTTAATGCAAATTTCATTAAACATAATAGACATTTTATGATGGCCTAAAGTCGGACAGAAAGTACAAGGGATACATACAACTATGGACAATACCTAAATCAATTCCCCCGAATACGATAAAAGTAATACGGGAATTCGAACGGATCCAGAAGAAAATATGTAGGCATAAAATGTCTATTATGTTTAATGAAATTTGCATATATATATATATATATATGTGTGTGTGTGTGTGTGTGTGTGTGTGTGTGTGTGTGTGTGTGTGTGTGTGTGTGTGTGTGTGTGCCCGATATATTTCAAGAAAGAAATAAGATAATAAAAAATCAATTAAAACTCACGATTCAGTTTTTCACCTGAGGATCGACAAAGTGAAAGTCGGAGTCGTGAGTTGTTATTTTTTCATCCAATTTTATTTATTTCGCACACACATACACATACACAAACATACACACACATATATCTATATATAATCTTCGTTAAATACTGATAGTTTATTAGTATAGTTGATATATACTTTTGGTAAGATATAAGTAATTAGTAGGTATAAAAGTGAAAAAAAAAAATCTATGTTTTCGTCCTTTCGAGGCGAATTTTTGAAGAAGTCGAGACGACATTACAAAAATGGGATTTAGAATAACACTTCTAAAAACATTGGAAGCTTTTTTTTTTTTTTTTTGCTAAAAAAAATTTGAATTTCCTCTTTGTCGTTTTGTTTGTACCAGCGAGAAGGGAAGCAATGCATCAGCGATAGGAAGTAATTTGGGCAAACATTAAAAAATAAATAAATAAATAAAAGACAAAAATAAATAAATAAACAAACAAAAAAACCTAGCAAATAAAGAAACTGCATTTTTTTTTTCTAAGTGAAAAATGCTTTTAAGTTAAATTAAGAAATATTATACGAATTCATTGTTAATTTCGTATGAATTTTTTTCATCTTATTGGTGTTATTTGTTCAGTTTAACTTAAATTTACACACGGACATCAGATTACGTATATTACCAGCTGTTTTTATTCTGAATTCTTCAGTTGCTCTTCTACGATTAAAGCTTCCTTAACCGATCCCATCTAGGGGGAGTCAGTCGAAGTAAAGGTCCAAAGATATGATGAAGAAAATCAGGGAAAATCAATATATATATATATATATATATATATATATATATATATATATATATATATATATATATATATATTTCTGTTTTGGGTTAATCCCCTAACCTTAAAAAAAGATTTTATAAACATAAATGTAGTTTCACTCATGTGACATATAAGAATAGTACCAATTTATCGAAATACACTTGGGAGATCAAGACAAAATGAGGCATAAACCCTATACTGAAATGGGAAATTCTAGAAAAAAAAAATGCCGTAAATACAAGGTGGGTGATAAATTTTGCCAATTGTGTATGGAGGAGAAATTAAGTGTTATTTCTTATGATAACCCGAAGGAATTACTTAATCCCTGATCTGAAGTGCTTAATATTTGTAAACATAGAAAGAATTGTTTGCTTGGTCGGTAGATACTTTTTGCTCTTCAGAGTGATTTTAATTAATAAAATGCATATTTATGCAAATTTTATTTGGTTGTGTGCATTTTTCTTATTCAATAAAATGTATTTTGTCCTACCGTTTTTGGTCAGCTTCATCCTGATGATTCGGAAAGGTGAAACCTCGGTAGATTTTGTCTGACCCATTAGGTACTTTATATATATATATATATATATATATATATATATATTTGGAGGTTCACTTAGTTTGAGAGTTTTTGTAAGAGGAAATGGACATAGCCCTAATACCTTCAGGAAAGGTATGAATCCAACTATTCTTATTCTAGATATGAGTAAATATTTGGTCTGACTGGACTCTATAACCAATTTGGGAGAAGGAAAGCTCTGAATTTAAACCTGTTAAAGTCCGTAAAGAATTGACTTTGAGTAGCATCTTACACGTGAGGAAGGATGGGTATACACACACACACACACACACACACACACACACACACACACATATATATATATATATATGTATATATATATATAGAGATTGGGCTGATGATCGCATAAACGAGAAACTGATTGTCTTCCAGCGCCGTGGACTTTTTCTTCTAATTCAAGTTTACATATACTCTATCATTAATAAGTTGTCTGAATTTCTGAGACGAAGGTTGATGATTTTTATCATTAAGGGTTTTCGGGTTATTGTCTTCATCTTTATTGTTATTCACTTTATTGAATCCACGAGGGTCACCTGTTCTGATTCCGTTAGCCATAACCGGGTACAAGTATTAAGTATTCCTGTATTGTTACTCGCCTGCAGTTAGGATTGAACCTGCAACGTCCAGATGATTGTCTCCTTAGAGGCTTAGGGAACCTACGTAGTTTGATGTTCCGTGTAGGTTCCCGAGTTCGAATAACACCTGAAGAAGGCCGGAGGACATATCGGCCGAAATGTTGAGGAAATAATAATAAAGATGAAGACAATTATCCGAAAACACTCGATGATAAAAATAAGCATTTTTAATATAGAAAACTGCATCACACACACACACACACACACACACACACACACACACACACACACACACACATATATATATATATATATATATATATATATATATATATATAAAGAGAGAGGATGATATTTAATCTACATGTGTTTATTTCAGCCGTATTTTTATTACATCTTAAGCCACTGTAACTTGAACGGGTAAAGAACATATTTCAGTTGGCTCATCGAAAACTGAACATCATTTTAAACATTTCTATTAAGACACCTGAAACTTTCAAAGTTTTTTAATGTGGATAATAACTTAATTCAGTTGGTTCTCAATACTTATATTAACTAAATTAAATAGTGACTTGATCGTTCTATTTTGAACTTTTTCAAGTAGATTTTTTTCCTATTCTTTTCAAGTACGTTGACACAATACTAAGCAGATATACAATTTTAGGAAATACTTTTCACCATTTACCAAAATGCCCGTTTCATCGTTCCTAGTACAGTGTAGATCTTAGATGCAGCTTTGGCAATATGATAAAAAATATGATAATTTGTCTATAATTAATAAATCTCTGTCTTTTCAATTATTTACAGTGTTTAGAAAGAGTTAATTCACTAGGTATTCGAAATTTAGATATAATAATTATTTGAGATTGAAATTAATGAGCGATTTTGAACTCAAGTCACACTTTTACGTTTAATTTCAGACTTGGCAAAGGTATGAACCTCCTCATCTTTTCAGCCGTGGGTTAAATACTATCACTACTGTTCTTTTACAAGTATACCTTTGGCATTTGATAACCCATGAGGGTTGATATGCCAGTAAAAAAAGAATTCAAACAAAGCCAAAACTAACCAAAACATAAGATTGATTTTTCCAAATGTTTCATTTTAACATGAAAAACCTGTGGTAATCTAGGGTTGATAAAAATATGTTTCATCTGCCAACATGTTATATTTTATATATATGTATATATATATATGAGGTCATTCAATAAATAAGATGGATTTTGCTTTACGAGTTGGCAAAGAGGAGTCCCCCCTGGCGCAATCCATAAAGTACTTGACTGCGGCCTCGAAATTCAATCGCGCTATTACGTTCACTTTCGGACAAATACCCTTAGGAAAGGCATGAGCCAGCTATAAGTTAAATAGTATCTCTGCTGTTCTTCTACAAGGATGTTTAATAACCCACAAAGATTGATATGCCGTTAAACTAAGAAACCAAACTAAAGAGCTGGCAATAGGAAGTATAACTTATGAGTAAAGTTGGCGACCTTAGTTGAGGGTGACCCGAAGGCCCCCTTTTCGATAGCTACAACACTGAGATGTAGGGGAGGGTACTACTCCTTTCCTTGAATTGCTCCACTTTACCCTTGATGCATACATTATATTGCTGAGTGTTAAGCAAAGAAGTATCAAGTACGATTTTAAAGTCTTTGGTATGATGCGATCAGGTCTCTTGGACAATTGGCGAACACTCTACCGACTAGACCACACTTTGTTCGGGTAAAATTAGTGGTGGTGGGTCCTTTTTTGTCAACATCCTCTAATTCACTGACTGCTGCGTTTGGAACTTTTTTTTTTAATCGGAGAAGCTGTGTGTTCCCACTCCATGATCTATCTTTTCGACTCTGATTCGTAGTGACAAACCCATATTTAACCCATTCGTAAACCGTTTTGTTTTTACTCAGAATTACTTCTTCGAATATATCTCTCATTCTTCAGTAAATTTCACCAGATTTTTACTTCTCAACTCGCAAGCATTTGATGACAGATCTCTGTTCAAGCTGGAACACTGTGATAGTTCTTTTGATTGGTATATTGGTTTGAGTGTTCGCTAATGGCCCGGGAGACCGAGGTTCAATTATAGGTCGAGTCATACCAAAAGTTTAAAAAAAATAGCACTTGATGCTTCGTTGCTTAACTCTCAGCATTATAAAGTATGGATCAAAGGTGAAGTGGAGTAATCCAGGGAAAGGAGTAGTGGCCTCCCCTACACCTTCGTGTTGTAGCTATAGAAAGGGGGCCTTCGGGTCACGCTCGACTACAGTACCCAACTTTACTTATGGTTGAACAATAGAAACAATACTGATCTAACCACTGAAACCCTGAGTTCAGAATTGCTTACATAAATGCCCGGTCCGAGAGTCTCATGGCACCTACCGAGTCTAGGATTCGACCCCGATCTATGATTCAGACCCCTCTACTCTACTTCGAGCCAGTTTTTAAAAAGTAGCACACATATAAATTAAATGAACTCCACTGTAATATATGTCAATTTTCATATAGAGAATATATGAAACCCGTCCTCCTGGAGCCCCTTAACAAGCTTGCCCGCCCCCTTCAATCAGAATACGATCTTTTTACATATCAAATTATATGGGGTGCACTTTGCGTAATGGCTATCATAGATAGAAATGGATTAAGAGATCCGCGTTCAAATCTTTGACGAAAATGTTTGCGTTTCATCTCGCGCTAACGCCGTTGGGAATCCACCTGTTATTCCCCTAGCGATCTGTAAGTAGCTGGAGAGACTGAGTTCTTTAGCCTTGGTATGGCAACCAATCTGGGAGAAATAAAAACTTTGAATACAAACCAGCTGTACTCAGCTTAAATATTGACCTTGGGTCGCACTCTAACTGTGGCGGAGGGGTTGGGTTAATGCATACTCATATTCTTTGTTTGTTGTCATAAAGAAAATATCCCTGCCAACAATTTACTAAATATAGCTAAATTGATGGGAATGAATGCTCCTCAAACGACTCTCAACCCTACAACCTTAGTCGAGGGTGACACGAAGGCTGCCTTTTCAATAGCTACTACACCGAGGTATTGGGGAAAGTACTTCTCCTTTCCCTGGATTGCTCCACTTTACACTTGATCCTTACCTTATAATGCTGAGGGTTAAGCAAGGCGGCATCAAGTACCATTTTTGAGTCTTTGGTATGACTCGACCTGGGATTGAACCCTGGTCTCCTGGACCATTGGCGAACACTCTACTCATTGGGCCAATGGCCCGGGAACCCTACAATAATTAGATGAAATGTTCGCTGATTCTTCTATATTTGATGGACACTATAAAAAGCGCGTTTTAAGGCACTCGCAGCCATCTTAAAATTTATTTTCCCACTTTTATTCTATTGATATCCAAGATTCTAGCACGATTTCGTAATCAAGACATTTGCTCTTTTATCATTGTTAGATGAAATTAGAAGCGTTTAGTTTTAATTAACTTTTCTAAAAACTTCGCTTTTGATAGAATTCTGAGAGCACTCAAGCGAGCATATAAAAATAGCTATCATTAATATTTGTTTCCTTCTTTTATTAATGGCATATCAACCTATGCAGGTGATTGATGCCAAAGCCATCCTTTATGAAGAATAGCCGTGTTAATATTCAACCCATTGCAGGGGTGGGTGAAGATAAGATAGTTCCTATCTTTCTTAAGGGTATTAGTCGGAAAGTGAACTTTATAGCACGACATGAGTTCGAACTTGCTTATTACGATGTCACTATCCTACTCATTAGCCACTACCCCACGTGCTTTTGTCTATTTTTAAAACATTTCTTTACACATGAAAACTAATAAACTAAAGGAAATATTCAGTAGACAAAGTGTAAAAAGTTAACAACGGCTGGATAGAAAGTAAATTATTTTAGAAATTATAAGAATGATGAAATAATCTAATTTTTTCTTTTCTTATTTTGTGCTTCCTTTCTTTCATGTTGTTAAACATTAAACAAACATTTTGAGATGAAACATGCAACTGTATAAAAAAAGAAACATGTCCATTACAGGGAAATTGCAAAATATATAATGCCATTGAAAAATATAAATATGAATATAACGCAACTATATCTGGAAAAATAAAAGATGTGCGATAAAGACCATTGGTGGAATGGAAAATGATTACTAAAGCAGCACCATACAGAGGAACATTAAAGGGATGTCAACTCTGTCGAAAGGAAAATTATGAATATCACTTAAAGCAAAAGAAAAGCTTTGAAAGAAAGAAATGCATCAAAATCAAGATGAAGACTTCCACAAAAAAAAAAACAAAGAAAAAACAAAAAACAAGAAAAAAAAAACCCCAAAAAACAAAAATCCTTAAAATACTTTAAAAGTTAACAACTATAGATGAGAATCCTAATATATATATATATATATATATATACTAAATATTGTATGTCCAGTTGGCTTAGACTATAAAATACACCAACTGCATCTTTGCAGAGGGGTAAGACTCCTCCAACGAGTGTCCTGGACATGACACCAAACAATCTGATGATGAGGCTCCAGTAATGCTGGACCTTTGGGGAATGCAGAGTACTTCTTCTTTGCCTTCACTCCCAGGTCCACTCTCGCTCGGAGTGGTAGCACCTGATAGGGTCTTATCTATGGGTTAAATAGAACTAAACAGTGTGCCCATGTTAAACTGAATTGTCTGAAACTGAACTGTTTATATGTATAAAAACGGATTTGGCTTGGTTGACATGGTATAAAACCAAACCAAATAAAAAACGTAATAATTAAAAAAAAATAGTTATCAAGTTTGGAGTAACGGAAAAGTCAAAATACCCATTAAAATAATGGTGTTGAAAAAATCCAAAATTTGACAATGAATAAAAAGAAAACAGATTATAATTAAAGATTAATTATAACTATGGTTAATAATATTAGAAATGATAAATCTGTACTTAAAAATATTGTGCATTCAGGAAAAAAAAAGAAAAAAGAACAGTAAAAAATAAGTCTATCTTTATAGTTAGCTAGATATCTGAGGGTGTGCATGTGTGTTTGTGGTATGTGTGTGCGTATGTGTGTGTGTGTGTGTGTGTGTGTGTGTGAGAGAGAGAGAGAGAGAGAGAGAGAGAGAGAGAGAGTATAAAATGCAAAAGTAACTTCGAAATACTTTTTTTTTTTGCAGTAAATATTCGAATAGCAATACAATGATGGTTGCTTGTTAATCAGACTTCTTTAGAATCACACGCACACGCACACGCACACACACACATACATATATATATAAGTTAAGATAGCGTTTGCACAGAGTCAACAGCGCTTAGTAACTGTCAATTTTTTGCTTATGCTATCATCAGGGCAACTCAAGAATCCATCAAACGCTGCCGAAAGTGTCTACGCTGTTCATCCTAACTTAAATATGCTCTATCATTAATATTAAACTCTATATATTCATAGATATAACAAATTACATTTTATATATATATATATATATATATATATATATATATATATATATATATATATATGAGAAAATGAATATAAGACAAATAGGAAAGAAACGAAAACAAAGGTGTTAAACTCTGCACATGTTTCGCTATGTTTTATAGCATTATCGATAAATAGCGAAACATGTACGGATTTTAACATCCTCGTTTTCGCTTCTATCCAAGTTGTCTTTTATTAATTTTCTCATTCTGTCAGAAATATACTTATTTCTATCACACACACACGTGCATATATATATATATATATATATATATATATATATATATATATATATATATATATAATGACATCCAGTCAAGTGAAACGTCAGTTCAAAAAGAGTACCTGTTTAGTTGTACCAATTGTGCATGAACTGAATCGACGTTATAAATCCGATTGTCTTTTTAATGCAAATCTTGTGAAAAAATGATCGCCTATTGGGACAAGATTCTATTATGCAGATGTTTTCCGTTTAAATGGAATTCATTGTAAATATATACGAAGTCACAGCAATAAATCTGAATCTTTATCCCAAAATAAGTGTTTATTCTACACAATAAATATTCATTCTTTAACGAAATCTCCACTCTTTTCATTCAGTGTATATTTTCAGATCAATGGCAACACGCCAGGTTTCACACTGGTTGATCCGCCCTTGTGTCCACGCACACATATACATACATACACACACACACACACACACACATATATATATATATATATATATATATATGGAAAGACTGGGAATAAAACTGACTCTATGGAAATGATCATATATATATATATATATATATATATCTACAAAAAAAAGACATAAAGTCTTCTGAAGATGCTTTTATTTATAGTTTAAAGTATTGGCCAAAGTTAAACGTTTCGTAAATTGAATCACCATGACCAAAAAATCTGGCTACCGCTTGCGCACGACATACGGAACCATTGGACAACTGTTTCGACCTTATAAGGTCTCATCAACGGTGTGTATCGTGATCTCCCCCACTGGTGATCGAACCAGCGACCACAGAGACGAAACTCTACCAATAAGCTACTGCTCCACATTTATAATATAAGTCCTCTACATAAAAAAAAGAATATATATATTTAAACGTTTCAGTTTTTAAACCTTCATCAGGGCATATGAATTTTTAAATGAAACAAAAAGATGAGAAAATTTTAAACATTTTTTTTTCCGTCGGTGGCGGTCTATTTCAAAATTATTCCACGAATCAAAATAGAATTTTTAAAACTTTTTCATCTTTTCATTTCATTTAAAAATTCAAATGCCCAGATAAAGGTTTAAAAACCAAAACGTTTAACTTTAGCCAATAATTCAAACAATGAATAAAATTATTCACTGATAACTTTGTATGTTTTCATATTTGTACATTTTTACACACACATATATACGAGAGTATGTTAAGAAGTTTTCAGCCTCACACCAAGAACATGGAGTTTGAAAATTGATGCAGTATAGAACTTCTTTTTTTTTTTAAATGAGTTGAGTGTTAGTTCGAAAGACAGGTGTTCAATCCCAGGTTGAGTCATACCAAAGACTTAAAAAATAGTACTTGTTGCCGCCCTGCTTAAAATTCAGCATTATAAGGTACGTATCAAGGGTAAAGTAGAGCAATCCAGGGAATGTAGTGGCGCCCTCCGCTACGCCTTTGTGTATTGAAAAGGGAACCTTTGGGTCACTTTCGACTAAAGTCGTCAACTTTACTTACTTTTATATAAGTAAGTAAAGTTGACGACGTTCTGATAGACCCCTCGAGGCGTATTTGTTATTTAATGGCATATCAACTTTCTGAGGTTATCTAATGCCAAATCCATCCTTTTTTTTTTTTGAAGGACAGCGGTGTTACTATTTAACCCATAGATGGGTCCATACCTTTCCCAAGAGTATTTGTCCGAAAGTGAACGTAATAGCGCGACTGGAGTCCAGCGCTTTAACCATTTACACCACGGAGACACCTCGAAGAAAAGTTTGACAGGGTGATTAAAAACATAGGTGTCCACACAGGATGAATTTTCTTGTTTGTATTTATAGATTATTTTATATCAGGAGAAAAGCAGTCGTTGGATTATGTAAACTAATTGCCAGATATCGTACCTCTAACAGAATAAATGATTGGGTGTGATGACCTCTAGTGATGACTTGTTCAGATACAGGTCGTTTTAATGAACAAATAATCTTACTCTGACGACATTAAACGCTTTCGGTATCACAAAGCTGCAACCTATTATACGTGATCACCTGAGTGTTCGCTCATCCCATTTTTCCCAATAAAAAATGATTCAAGGTGAATTTTACTGATTCTTCTCTTATGTAAATTGTACTAATCACTTGTAAATTAGATATGCTTTGTAATTTCATATCCCCTAGATCTATTTGGTTTCTTTTTAATGGCATATCAACCTTTGTAGGTAATTTAAGTTCAAATCCATCCTTGGAGAAGAACAGTAGTGAAACTATCAAGCCCATAGCTGGAGAGATAAAGGAGTTTCATATTTTTTCCCAATGGTATTTTTCTGAAAAGGAACATAGTAGTACAAATGAGGTTTGAAATCGCTTACTTCACGTCCGAAGGGCACTTCTGGTGGTGCAATGGTTAGCAAGCTTGACTAGCGAACCTTCACGAGAGGGTTCGATTCTCAGTGGGTACCACATTCATTTTGGGGGTGCCCGTGGTGTAATTGTTATCGTCGTAGGAAATGAACACGGCGACACGAGTTCAAATCCTGGACGAGACCGATTGCATTTCACATAGCACTAATACCCTTGGGAAAGGTATGAATCCAATTATTCTCCCTCCAGCTATGGGTAAATAGTAGGACAGACTAGGTTCTTCAGCCTTGGTTAGGCAACTAGTCTAGGAGAAGGAAAACTCTGAATTCAAACCTGTTAAACTCCGCTTAAAAATTGACCTTGTTTCATATCCTGCCCGAACGGAGGGGTTGGTAAATAGGGCCCCATTCATACGGCATTGTACCACATCTGAGCTAAGCACTTTGTAAATTACTACTTCACGTCCGCAGGCCAACACTTTAGCCTTTACGTCACATGGACTTATGCCATTTATTGGTTTCTGTAACGTAGCATAATGCACTGCCCGAATGTACGGCCGAGCATTTTAAATAGTAACCCTCTTCCCATCCACAAAAACTCCAGTTCAAAACCATATCAATATTAAAAAATATTATCCCATATATCGATATATACACCACTTCCCTACGGCAATTATGTAAGCTTTTGATAACAGTTTTGGCAGACTTTATATTCCATATCTACCTTTTTTTTTTTTTTTTTTTTTCATTAGTGCTTGCATTTATCCAAACCTTTTTCGACGAGAACAAAGTGATATAAAATCACTTTTTAAAGCGGAGTATACTTAGACCACTGAAGAAAAGCGATTGAATATATCAAACCCCTCGCTATCCTATAAAATAGAAAATATAGATATTGAAACTGGTATAATTGCAAAACTCAATATATATATATATATATATATATATATATATATATATATATGTTTGTGTGTGTGTGTGTGTAAGATACATTTATGAAATAAGACCACCTACAAAGCATACGTCTGTGAAGTAAAATTCATCCGCTATTGCTCTTATTTCTGCGTGAGAATCAGAACTTTTTAGACACCCCTCATGTGTGCGTGTATATATATATATATATATATACTTTCCCATATATATATATATATATATATATATATATATATACTAAATATTGTATGATATTATTATAACCTTTGTGTCGTGCTCTAACAATGTGTTTTAAAAATATAAACCGAAAAATTATATATATATATATATATATATATATATATATATATCAAGATTTAGCAATTATATGCCAGAAACCAACCAACCAACCAACCACTGGTTTGAATTCAGAATTTCCCTTCTACTCTAGTTTACGAATCATAGTTAAAGAAACAAGTTTGGCCAGTTTACCCGTATTTAGATTTGGGGGAAGAGATTGGTTCATGCTTTTTTCTAAGGGTATTAGCACATCCAGGCTTTGAACTTGTGTCGCCAATATCATTTCCAGTGACGATAACCGTTGCACTAATCGCGCTACCATTTTATTTTTGTACCTCTTAAAAATAAAATATTGTAATTATACGGGTATAGATACAGATACTACTCTTTGATCTTCGTATTTATCCCCCCTACCCACCTACGAAGACAAATTCGACGTAAATGTTAACCCACACGTGTACACATGACAAGAACTAAAATTACATTGTCGTCGCGACCTGTGTTACGAAGACGTTCAACTAGCCTGACCTTCCCTTCACAGAGCCGTATGTGCGTGCGTGTGTGTGGGTGGGAGTAGATGCTGCTCCTGGGTAGGAATTTAATGAACTAGGTTTGTTTGCCTGCTCAAAGACGAAAGCAAATATTGTATTTTGGATCACGGAACTGTTGACCCTTGGCGCAAATTTCAAAGAGAGATGCACTGAACCTCGGGTCGGTACACAGATACTACACTCTTACCCCAGCAGAAGTCACCAATCAATATATTTGTTACTACCTACCTAGAAAGAATTCTCTGTAATATAGAAGCTAAAGTGCTTGACTGCGACATCTTAAATAAGCGAGTTCCATCTCCAGTCGTATTATTACGTTCACTTTCTGACTAATACTTTTGAGAAAGGTATGTACTCCCTTATCCTCCCAGCTATTGCTAAAATAGTATCGCTGCTCTTCTTCAACAAAGATGGGTTTGCCATTAAGTAAGCCACAAAGGTTGATATGCCATTAAACAAAGAAACCAAATCAAACCAACTACCTAACTACGTTTGTCTTCTTGATATAACGTGTCCTTGGTATAACACTAAACCACATCCGATGGGGAGGGATCAGTTCTTGGGATCTAGAAATTTTGAAGTCACCCCTTCATTGTCATTATTATCAGGTCCGTTTTGGCTTAGACTGGTAGTAGCCGATGACGTCCCATCACTGGGTCAAGGGATCTGTTTAAAAATCATTTGTATTAAATTGGACCATGTGCAAAATAATAAAAACTGTTATGAAACGACAACACAAAAAATGTAAATATAAATGTATCTGATCTCTCTGACAAAATTTATTATGTCCGAGAGATCAGATATCCATATGATCCTATTTACCAACCCCTCCGCTCGGGCAGGATATGACACAAGGTCAAATTTTAAGCGGAGTTTAACAGGTTTTAATTCAGAGTTTTCCTTCTCCTAGACTAGTTGCCTAACCAAGGCTGAAGAACCTAGTCTGCCCTACTATTTACCCATAGCTGGAGGGAGATAAGGGGGTTCATACCTTTCCCAAGGGTATTTGCCCGAAAGTGAACGTAATAACGCGACTGGAGTACGAACTCGCGTACTACGATTCCGCAGTCCATCGCTTTAACCAGTACACCACGAGGACACCCAGATATCCATATCATCGATTTCTTTCAAACTGAGTCGGAACTACTGACTAGATTCACCACTAACGAAGCGCATGAAGAAAAAGCTTGATTGGAACTACACAATAATGTTACGTGCTGTTTTGAATAAAGCCTGGAAATAGCGTCCCAAAAAACATTAGCTGTACAGCCACTTACCTCCCATCTCATAAACCATCCAAATAAGACAAACAAGACTTGCTGGGCATTGTTGAAGAAGGAAGGATGAACTGATAAGCGGCGTTCTTTTAGGAAATTCTTCGCATGGATGCATCAGTGTTGGCAGACCAACAAGGTCTTACCTTTGCTCTGTGTGGACACTGAGTATAGTCTAGAGGACCTGCCGGGAGCTATGGATGATAGTGTGTTTTAACAAACCAAGTGCGCACGCGCTGCTCGGGATCATCAGCACTTTGAGAATTATAAGTCAATCTCAAGAATTCTCCCGCCAGAAAAAAAAGGTGCAAAAACAAAAAAACAAAAAGTCAATATCCCATCTTTTTTTCTGTTCTGATATCATAATCATTTAATTAGCTCAGCTTTGTTTGGCTCAAGGCCAGTAGTACAGGGCACCCAATAAACTCACTAACAATGACCTGGTTGCCTAGATCAATAAACATTATACGAAGGAGATGGGTTTCTTTTTAAGGATCAATAGACATAAATTGTAGCTAAAATGCTGAACTTTGACCTCGTAGTAGGCGAGTTCGAACTCTAGTCGCGTTATTGCGTTCACTTTCGGACTAATATCCTTGGGAAGGGCATGAACCCGCTTATTGGCTAAATAGTACATCTACAGTCTTTCTACTGGGATGGCTTCGTCATGAAAATAACCCGCAAAGGGTCATTAAAAAAAGAAATCAAACCAATGAAAAAATAATTCGATCCCTTTTTTCGAGACACTGTCTACGCCTAATGTTAAAACATGTCTCGCGTGTGTAAATTTAACACACAAACACGCATTAACGCGTAGAAAAACTTGCTTCAAGCTTCAGAAATACATTAAAGGACTAGCAAATAGTAATTCAGCCATTTAAATATGAATATCATTCCCATTAAATGGTGAGTTCGATCCTCACTGAGTGCTTCATGCTCGTGGCTCCCTGCCCAGACTAAACTTATTAAACATGTTTCCGTACATCAATATTTATTTACCAACCCATAAATACAAATTGGGACACATTACCGTTTTTGTTTTTTGTGTGTGTTTCGATAATCAAAACACAGAAAATAGAGGGTGAAATTTTGGCTGCGTTGTTCTTGCATTCAGGAAGGCCCTGGGAAAGGCATGAAACACTCTTTCCTAATAAGGCAGTTCAGAGATTAGTCCCTTTTGGTATTATTTGAATCAGGTTAACTTGTTACATGTTATTTGGGGAAAAAAAGATAAGCTCCGGAATCACTACGATCTTTTAGATCATGAGATTATTTTATTTGATTTGATTTAAACATTCACCCAATACATCATACAAGGCTGCAATCTATAGTTGGTCATAAAATGTATTCCCTAGTTCAGGACTGAGGAACCTTTTTTGGTTTAAAAACCACATTTTTATAATTATTTGTTATGATTATCATTATTATTTTTTCTATGTCTCCTTGAGCGTCTTCGTTTTTTCTCACCTAAAAAAATCTTTGCACTGAACATATACACAATTAATATTGTAATTTACTAAGCTTTTGGTTAGATGTGGCACAAGGCCGTATGAATGGGGACACCCAATGAACCCGAATTCACTTATGAAGGTCTAATAGTCTAGCTAATTAACCATTACAATACCCAAGGCACCCATACACTATTACTGTAATATCTATATAGAGGTTAAATTCTCTCAAGTAACTTATCAGATTGTATCACCAAAATGCCTAATTTTTTTTCTTGCCATTTTTTCTGAAATCATCTAATTTAATTTTGATTTTTTTATACTATTGCTGTTTTTGGTCTGATTGTACAATTTGTTCAAAATATATAGAAATTTGTTCTTGATATATAGCAAAAAAAAATCCAATTTGTACACTTAATTGTTGAAATCTGTCTTGACAGTAAATTTGCAGTTTGAGAAATGTTGAAACTTTAAACTTTATTTTTTAGTAATACGAGCTTACACAACTAATTTTTGATGTGTTACTAACGAAATCTAAGGTTTAAACTTAATAATGTGAAAAAAACTGTAAACTTCACTATTTAATAACTTTTTTGATTTTTTTTTTGCGAGAAAATATTGGGATACAAGATTCTTAAATGAAGGTACATGATTTTAATTGGTTGTTTGACAAGGCCACACTTCATGGGTTAGAAGGCTGTGTGCAGGTTTCTAAACTTTGCCATAGCCTCTTGTTGTGGGTTTAGCGTTTGCTTTTGATTCTTCCCCCCTTTTTGTGTGATGTGGTAGTTTTGTTTGGGGTCAGGTTTCTGGTTACAAAGCTTCTCTGTACTTTAGTCTGTCTCATCCACTTGGAATAGTTAGTTTACACCACAAAACTATGGTTTTTACATAGTGTATAAAATAAACTATTCATATAGATCGATATGTACAAGGACGAATTGAGACTTTGTGGGCTGGTAGACTAAAAACATTGTGAGGCTCCTAGTGATATTTTCAAAAGGAAAACAAATTCATGAAGTATTCAAATTGAATTTTTACAAAACTAACCAAAAACAAAATTCAAATATAATTCGTATTTTCTTGGAAACTAACAAAATGGAAACAAATTTCTTAAAAAAATTACGTAATGTGTTGAAAATATCGTTTCCAAATGCCATGAGAGCTCTTCCGTTTAATGGTTGTCGTGTCATTGTTGATCAGTGTAGATTTTTAAGATGTTTAATCTTGGGGAAAGTCTTCTCTCCAGACGCACTAGTTACGATTCAAAATAAAAATCCCAATGGCTATTTCAACATTACAGAACTTAATATACAAGGGTGTATATATCAGAAGCTTGTCATAATTATACTTTGATTCTTCATTCACCAATGAAATAACGAACTGTTCGGGGATTATTATTATTATTAGTAGTAGTAGTAGTAGTATTCACTTGTGAATTTTTCACACCAGTTTTAACTGGTGATCTTTCACCGGAGTCTGAATGACAACAAACCTCCTCAGGTCTCCAGGTATTTTAGCCCATTATCATTCTTATTTTATTCTTTTAAGAATTTTTCCCACCAGCATTAGCTGATGGTTTCTCACTGGAGTTTGAGTGACAGTAATTTTTTCTCATTTCCCCAGGAATCTTCTCAGTATTCTGGCTGATCTCAACAATGCTGCAGTCTTGGATGGTCTCCACTCGTCCTCTTATTTCCAAGTTCTCCTGTCACTGTACCAATCCTTTGGTGACTGTACCAAGAGCGCACCAATGGCAATTAGTATTAACATCACTTTCATGTTCCATAGTTTTTTCAGTTCTCTAGCAAAGTCGAAGTACTTTTCTTCTTCTTCTTCTTCTTCTTCTTCTTCTTCTTCTTCTTCTTCTTCTTATTATTATTATTATTATTATTATTATTATTATTATTATTATTAAATAGTATTAGGCTCAAATAGCAGTACTTGGAACTATTTCATAGAATGAACACAAATAATTGATATCAAGTAGAATTATTCGTATTAAATAGCGATACTTAAAACCATTTTCCTGTGGGCAAATGATAAATTGTAATAGTTGAAGCCATTTAACAACGTAAGAATAAATGATCAATATTAAATGAAATAGGAATACTTGATAAAAAGTATTATTAATAATCATAGCATTACTTGAAACCATTTAACAAATGCTTAATTTGAAATAAAATTATTTGTTTTAAATAGCAATACTTAAAACCATTTAACTGCGTTCTTCGGTGGCACATATACCAAGACATGAAGCCGTTTAACTGTGTGCAAACTATAAATAGTAATACTCAAAACCATTTAACTGCGTGCAAACAATGAGCCCAGGATCGTTTAAAAATAATATTACCGACAAACTATTTGTTTACAAATCACTCTCTCTCTCTCTCACACACACACACACACACACACACACACACACACACATATATATATATATATATATATATATATATATATATATATATATATATATAAACAAGATTCGGCATTAAGTTAGCTTGTGTCAGTTTTTGTTTAATGGCACATCAAACTTCGTTGGTTATTTGATGCCAAAGCCATCCTTGTAAAAGAACGACAGTGGTACTACTTAACCCAAAAGGGTTGATATACCATAAAACTCAACCAACCAACAAGTGAAAAAAACTATTTAATCTCTGGAGGTTACCCATATAAGGGAGGTGCCCCGGCGACAACCCCTGGAGCTTACCTTTCAATTTGCATTGGGTACGTGCGCCTCTTAACATTTTAAGCTCATAATTATATAATTATACCTATGCAATTACAAGGTATTCTCAAAATCATGGAAGAGGTATAAAAATGTAACCCAATGATGTGAGCTTTATATAATTTTTTTACTGTTAAATAAAATTCATCTTCATTTAAACATGTCATTTACAAGAATGAATAGAAAAAAAACTTACAAAAAGTCTTAGTTGTTATTGGCAAATGAGACGTAGAGTTGGCTTTAATACGCACAGGATAGGATTGGATTAAATGATTTTAACGGTATGTCAACCCGTCTAGGGTTAGGCTTAGCTTATATTTATATTTTTTGTGTAGTTGTTACTTAAAAGTCGTTCATTAATTATTTTTTTGCACATGGTCATATCAAATACGAGTAAGTTTTAAGAAGATCTATTTGACCCTTTGAAGGGACCCTAAAAAATGCTATCACTACGGGTCAGAGTTGATCGGGGAGTAATAGGAATGAAGGGGTGATCCCATACTCCCCCGATCTCTAGAACTGACGCAGTTTAGTGTCATAATTAGAACATCCCTTTTTGAGGGCATTGTGGGGAGCTCTAACCTCTCTACAGGGAATAATGTCAGCGTACTCTAATCCCCATTGACTGGCCGAGTTTGGGCTTAAGGCAAAAAACTGCGTAATTCCCATAATCTGTGCTGAAAGAGTGTCAATAGGATCCTTAATATGATCGAAGAAAAGATAGAACTGATTCTACTCCTGATGCGATGGGGACCTGGCAGAACATTTTACTAGATTTTAAAAACCTTTTCGTGACATTTGGCACAGTCAGCATACATTCAAAAATTGACCTATATATATATATATATATATATATATATATATATATATATATAATTATTTTCAAATGTATGTTAACATATATGTTCACATACATGTTTACATATTCGGACATTTTGCGTGACATAATGGTGAACGAGCAAGGCTGGAATACCAGTGTGAACAGATTCGAAGACTTCCTAAAGAACTCGGCTTAAATTGTCACATTTCTTTTACCAAATTAGGGAAATGTTCCTTTTTGAATGAATATTTTAAAAGAAAACAAAACCCACTAAAAATCAAATCTTACTCCGATAAACAAGAAAAAAAAACAAGGAAAAAACAAAACAAAACAAAGCAAAAAGAAATCAACCTTCCCAGATTAATGCCACCATCAAAATAAAGTCAAAATAAAGATAAAAAGAATAACGTCAAATTGCCGATATATATATATATATATATATATATATATATATATATATATATATATATATATAGTGTTTTAGAAAAGTTGATATCATTCCATTACTTGATAACTTGACTAACTCTCGTTCAAATGATCACAATTTTTAACATGTGTTGGAACAACAACAAAACGAAAACAAAAACAAAAACAAAAACAAAAAAATATTGCGTGTTGTGTTTAATATTTTCTTTCTATTCGGGTATAGAAATGCAGCTCATTGGAAAAGAAAAGCCTTTTAAAAATTTCTGCAAATTTTTTTTCAATTTTTTCTTATTAAAATTTGAGATTGTTTGAACGAGAAGAAGTCAAGTTATAAGATTACGAAATGATATCAATTTTTCTGAAACATCCTGAACATCTCAAATGATATCACAGTTTTTTGAAACAGCCATTACATCTGAAATGATATCTTAATTTTTGAATCACCTTGTATATATAAAATGATGAGAACTTTTTTTTTTTTGTAGATAAGAGAATAAACTTACTTGCAGTCCTGGTGTGTCTGATATTTGGGCATAACCCTGAGGTCGGGCCCCACAATAAGACGCTGAAGTGGTCGACGCTGGCAACGGGGCAAGCCTTCCGCTTTCATAGCCGCTCGGGTGGAGATGATAATAATGGTGGTGATGGTGCGCCATAGGAACCGCATCCCTCATCATATAGTCGGCCGGGGACGGTGCCGCCTCGTGATGGTGTAAGTGATGGTGGTGGTGGTGTAATTGGGGCGGCGGGGGTGGTGGTGGCGGCGGCGGCGGCGGTGGCAGCGGCGGCTGAGGCTGCGGCCCGTGGGGCAGGAGCCTCGAGTTTTGCATGTCGAGATTCATGCTGTTATTGTTGCCGCCGTTGTTATTGGTGTGAGCGTTCGCCAGGCTCCTCTGGCTTGAGGGAGCCCCGGCTCCCGCTCCCCCACCCGCTCCCCCTCCTCTTCCACCTCCTCCGCCTCTATTTGTAACCGAGGTTCGTGTGATGCTTATAGTCGAGCTGTTGGTATTCAAGCGTCCGCTGCCGCCATTGCCCGAACCGCTGCTGGAGGAAGTTGACGAGGTGGTGATAGTCAGTTTTCGAAAATGCGCGCCCGGGACCATCACTTGCGAGGATTGGGGCGGCGGCGGGGGAGGAGGCGGCGGCGGGGGAGGTGGTGGGAAAATGTTCGTGGCGGCAGTGGCGGCTGCCGCGGCAGCTGCAGCAGCAGCCGCGGCTGCCGTCGCGGTCGAGACACCCCGATTGTAGTCCACTGAAGTCGCGGTCCCTGTAGCTGCCATCGGTGAGGAGAAGACTCTACCCCGGGTCGAAGCGTTATTGCCGGCGGCGGCGGCGGCTGAAGATGAACACGAAGGTGACGATGTTGAAGATGAGGATGATGAAGAAGATGAAGATGCAGATGAAGAAGTAGAAGAAGAAGAATAAGAGGAGCCGGTGCCTATAGTGGCTGAAGTTCCTCCGGCTCCTGTTAGAGATGTATCGCCACTGTTAGACATGGCCGATGTTGTCATGACATCCTCGTCCAGGCCCCCTCCACTCCCCAGGCCAGAACGATCACCGACCTCCGCACCCGCGGCTAGGGCCAAGGCGTCCCGGTTGCCTTCGCCGGGGATGCGGTGGAGATGATGGTGGTGGTGGTGGTGATGGTGGTAGCCAAGACGACTAGACGCTGCATCGGAAGATATACCAATTCGGCCTGTGGATGTCCCGTTCACGGTCAGCACCCCAGGGTAACTGACCGGTGTCCACGGGAACATGCAACTGGCCATGCCACTTAGAGATCAATTTTAATATTCTTTTTGATATTCTATTCCCCGATTATTATCGGATCTTTTTTTTTTTTTGTTTAAATTTCAAGATAATAGAAATAAATCTCAGCTTCGTGTAGGCAATGGTAGTACACAGTCAAACGAATAAGTTGTAATCCGTAATTGTTGATTAAGATAGGAGAATTTTGTTGTATTCGGACGGGTTTAGTCGTCTTTGTTCTTATTTAAAATCTATGTTTCTGCACTTTTGTGCTTTGATGACGGCGTGCTGCTCACTGTAATACTTGAAATTAAACTCTAGACCTCAAGACCTCTAGACTTTTCTACCTGTTTCCTGGCCACTGAGCCAAGTAAACAATGACAAAATACCTGTCACGATAATATGAATATACATAAGTTATAATTATCTCAATGTTCTCTCCTGTGGATTCAGTTATTATTATTATTATTATTATTATTACTGATAATTGTGTAAAAAAAAACTGTTCTTTCTCTTTCTTGAATTTTTTAAGTATGAGTTTGTTCAAAAGGAAAAGGTTTATTTTGGTATTTCGAATAATTTCTTCGTCAGTCTACAGTTGTGTTGACAAGTCTTACGGAATGGACGCCTTGATTTTACGATCTTCAGCAAAACTCTGAAATGCTGGGAGATTCCGTAAAGCCATTTTTTCTTCTACATAGTTTATTTTCTCTAAATTTAGTTATAGATCCTTCCAAATCTGGCCTGTGCAACTTGCAAGTAACACTTAAAATGTTTTTTGCAATTCTTCTTCTTCTTCTTATAGTTTTTAGTAATAGCAGTCGTAGTCGTCCTAGTAGTAGAAGTAGTAGTAGTAGTATTAACTCATTAAGATCAACTTTTATGGGACTAGTATTTTAGATGTGGAGAGGTAGTTTGTCTTGTCAGAATTCCGGTATTATTCCAAATTCCACCGTATTGAGCTGCACAGTAATGTCTTTATCTTCCTCCGTGTTCCACTTTTACGTGATCATCACCATTATCCCAAGTAGTTGTAGTTGTAGTAATTCTAGAAACAACACTTTTTGTGGAATAGCTGTTAATTCTAGACGAATTTCACAACATTTCAAACAATTGACTGACCATATAAGGTTTCAAAGGTTTTTGGTGTCAAAATATTACCTTCTCTTTTGTGAATTTAAGGTTAACCAGTCCGAATCCTGACAGCCTTTAGTCCGATTTTATACCACTGAGCTGTACCCGCAAATGCCTTCCGTTCGAATATTTTTTTTATTAAGTTTTATTTTATGCTTATTTTATTCGTGCAGTTTGTTTGTCATATGTTCAAGCTCAACCTGAAGCTGATGGAGAGGCGGTGTCTTTATTTTTTTACAACTAGTTGTATAATTGTCATCATTTACTTTTGTAAAGAGACTTAAGGAAATTATAAAAGAATTAAAAAGGCTCGATGTCAATTTGAAAGAAAGAAAGAAAGAAAGAAAGAAAGAAAGAAATTGAAATAATCTGATATTTGTTTTTTATGCGTAATCAGGTAGTTTGGCCCACACACAAACTGTTTTGATCAAGTTATTTTGTTATGGTTTTTTCTTGTTTCATTTCGTTTACTTCTTTTCTTTTTATTGCTTATGTTTTTGTTTGCGATTATTATTTTAGTCAATTTTTGTTTAAATTTTTCGTTTTAAAAATTAAAGCTGAATACGATTTTCGTTCTTAACGGGAATCGCACAGGTGTTTATATTTTGAAGTTGATAACAACGAGGGCTAGACATTTCTTTCTCTCTCAATCCTCATTTCATCTTTGTCGATGTATTTTCACTTTCACTTTCTCGGCTTTTCACATGTTATCATTGACGAGAGGAAAAGCTGCGTTTTTTTTTTTACCTGTGGATATTAGAAAATGTTTTTAATAATTATTTTCTTGATCATTTTCTGTTGGAGTTTACATGTGAAATAAACCAGGGAACAGGTTGTTTTCATAAATAATTTTACAGAGTTCCTTATCTCATTAAATGTTTTTAATTCTTTGCGAACAATTTTGTCGACACACTGTCTTGTTTAAACCATGAAATTCCACCTTTAAAAAGTATCTGTATTTTCTTTTTTTGTTTAGTTAGTTAAAAAATTGTTTTACTTACTTTTCCTCTAAAGTATTTTTCTCTCTTCAGTGCGTGATAATTATTGTGCAAACTTTTCTTTATTTCCAAGTTATTTTTCTTTCGTATTGGTAGTGGTGTTTTCTTTCACGAGGATATATAAATTTTCTTTTTTTCATAAAGGTATAGTTTATAGTTATGTTTCCTTTTATATTGATATAATTTATAATTTTTTTTTCATATAGTTGAGATATAATTGTTTTTTTTTTTGTTTCATATATATATATATATATTTATATATATATATTGTGCTTTTTTTTATATAGGCATAATTCGAAGTTAAACTTCTTTGTCAATGTCTTGATCTCAGAAGTGACCCATTAACAGTTTTAACTGTCTGTTCATTTTTCAGTTGATCTCCTAAAAAATGATCCAAGCTGATTAGATGTTCAACTCTTTTGTTTAATTAAAACTTGATTCCCTTTTTGGTTTTTCCTTGAGGAATTTCAGTGAAAAGTTTAATTCATTTATTTGTTCCTTTTTTCGAATTTCAACTTGGTTTTCGCTTCCTTTAAAGAAAAATCCTTTTGTATTCCTTTCTGATCTGCCCTTTGAGATTTCGTCCAACGGAACAAAATTTCCCTTTTTGCGAACTTCTGCGTTTTCTTTCTTGTTATTATTCCGATTTCTTTTATTCCAGATTTTTTTCTTTTTTTTTTCTGTGTGTGTGTTTAGAGTTTGAGTTCGCGTTTTGGCAATTAAATGCTGCTTTATGTAATAACTGATTTCTCAAGTTTCATTCTCTGGATTTAAATATTCCATTAATTTAAATTACTCATTTCTAGAGTAATTTACTTCTTTGCAGTTATTTGCAGTTCTTTAAAGATTGCCAAATTTGCTTCCGAATTTTTTTTCAAGATGTCTTTTAAATGTCTGATCTCCACTCCTGTAAAAAGTGCGGCATTTTTTCCTAAAGATACTTCTATTATATATAATCATAGAATTTTATCAGTCTTCTTTTTTTTTTCTTCAAAAATGTCCTTCAGGATATAAACTAATCAATGAAATATTTTGATTTGTTTAAAATTTTCTTTTTTTAGAAATTTCATATTTATTTTTTGTAGCTTTATACTTAACTAGAAATTTTGCTTTTTATTAAAAAAACCAATTATTGTTTTGTAATTTGATATTCATTTTTGACTTAAGAATTTTGATAAAGGTCAATGACCTAATTAATAGATTACAATGTTTTCTATTTGTAGGTCAAATTTTCAAGGGTCTTTTATTTTTTGTTGTTGTTGTTATTGAGTTTTGTGTATTTTAAAATAAAGTGTTTGGGATTTTGTTCTTTTTTAATGAAAACAAAAGAAAAAAATGACCTTTGCTTTGTTGATTCTACTCTTTTAAAATCTGGTTGTTCAGTTTTGCTTGTTCATTTTGCTTTGTGTTGATCAACTGGCTGATATATGAACTGTTCTGCCTAGCTACGCGACTTTTAAAAAGATTTCTTATTGAGTTATCTTTCATCATTATTTTACTCTTTTCAGAGTTTTTCACACCAGCGTTACCTGATGGTTTTACCAGCTGTAACTGGTGATTTTTCACTGGAGTCCGAGTGACGGCAAGTTTACCCAGATCTCCAGGACTCTACAAAGTATCGTTGCTGATTATACTTGCGTTGTGGTCTGTGTGGTCTTATTTTTCCTTTTGATTTTCAGGTACCCTAGTTTTATTATTTTCCATTTTCCATATATATATATTTTTTTCTTCCTTGAATTCCTTCAGTAGCTTTTTACAGCCGTTTCTTTTGTTTTGCATATTAAACTACTATTTTTTTTTTCTATTACTGATAGATTTTTAGTCCTGTTCAGTAACTTTCCTCGTTTCTTTGTACACGAACTAAGCAACCTGACCACAGTCTGGACGCTGTTGGCCAGTGAAAAAAAAAAAAAGGTTTTCTTTCTTTTTGCTTTCTCTTATATATTCACATCTAAAAATATATATGTATACTTTTTCTTTTCTTATCTTTCAAAATCTTGCAAATAATTACTGTATTCATTTTTGTTTGTGTTTCTTTTTTGTTTATTTTCCTTTGAAAACCGATCTTTTAGGTCGATATAGGCAAAAATGAATAAATAAATAAATAAAAATAAAAGAAAATAAATTAACTTAGACAAAAAAAATCAAAACCAAAAAAACAAAACAAAACAAAAAAAACAAAAACAAAACAAAACAAAAAAATAAAAACTAAACAAAAAAAAAAAAAACTAAAACAAAAACGTCCTTTTTTTTATACAATTTTATCAAAGAGAACGAAAAAGTGCGCGATCACGAGTGACAGGGCACTCGCACGCCTGCACACGCACGTGTATATGCATACACACATGTGTATGTGCACGTAAAGATATCTATCTGTTCGTAACAATAAGATTCCTTAACTACGCACACAGAAGAGCCCTACATACGTTCTTTTTTGTTTGTTTTTGTTTTGGTGTATATTTTATAGACACGGTTTACATTTAAGTAAATATTCGTGGGTACTCTCGACGGAGTTAGGCAGGGTCCTTACTGATTTGTTTTGTGTATATAAGTTTTGACTTTGTTGTGCGAATGTCCAGTGTAGTGGCCATGGACGTTTGATCTGAGAGAGAGAGAGAGAGAAAGAGACAGACAGACAGACAGACAGACAGAGTGAGAGAGAGATTAATGTAGGTAAATTAAAGGTCGGAGAAAATTTATCAAGTAAATAAACAAAGAAAAAATGCAGGTGTATTGAAAGAAAGGCTTCTTTTTTTCACAGGTAGATGAGATCTATCTATCTATCTATCTATCTAAAGTTTGAACAAGATTTGAAATGAACTAAAGATTAATAAGACAGACATTCGTTTTTTTTGTATATATATATATATATATATATATATATGTATATATATTATCTTTTGCCAAATTGTATGACATGTAGTAATGAAGGCAAGTGATATCAATTCTATTTCTTTGTTGTTATAAGTGTTTCGTCCACTTTTTTTTTTTGAGTCAAGCAAAACAAGGAAGAGAGTTCAGATGATAGAAGTCAATAACTGACTTAGATCGAAGTTGAACTTTGGGTTCATTTTTTTGTTTTTCTTTTTTTGTTTTTGTTTTTGCTTTGTTTTTCTTTTAAGTGTTAAGTTTTATCCACTTTTCCAAAAAAAAAAAAAAAAAGAAATAAAAATATTAAAAATAAATAAGAATAAAAATATGTCCGTGGCAGTTGTTGTCGTATTGGGGGAAAAATCTTGGATATCTTCTTATTTTTTCTCTCTTTCTTGAATCTAAACCGCCAGTCTTGAAAACATCAAGCGGGAACAGTGGCTGCTCTCGGCAAAAGCGTTCTGACAAGTAAATAGAACCAGCAGCAGCATTAGTAGCAGCAGCAGCAGTAAAAGAAGCGGCAGGCGTAGCAGCACAAGTAGCCCTTTATGCACCGTAAAGAGGAGGAAGCCAGAGAAGGAGAAGGAAAAGTAAGAGGAGGGAGGTGTACGATATTATATAGGTTACGTTACGTACCTACATATATACATATGCATACCAGCTGGCTCAGGTGTTGTGGTGTACGTAAAAGGTCCAGTTCCCGCCGTCACCAGCGATACTTCAATGTCGGGAGAGATAATCCTTTGTATGTATGTGTGTGTGTATGTCTATTCAATAGTAAATTTATTGCACGGTTGTTCTTGGTCGACACAGGAATTGTAAAAGGGTTTTGAGTTTTGGATTGTTTGAGTTCGAGTCAGAGAGAGAGAGAGAGAGGGAAAGAGAGAGAGAGAATGTAAGGGAATTAGATAACTTTGTGCATTTAGTTTAGTTTGTTTTTTCTTTTTGCTTTCTTTTCTTTTCTTTTTCCTTTCTTTCTTTTTCTTCAAGTTCTTTCTTTTTGCTTCCTCTTCGGGTTCTTTGCAGCCCAAAAGAGCATTTCGGTCGACAGACTGAAGCTGTAAACTTGATGTCCTCTCGAATGGGCAAACATTGTGAAGGAACCAGAGACAAATTAGAAGCTGCTCGACTTCCGACTTCCTCCTTCCCACGAGTTTGAAAATTTGGCGACTCCCCTGTCTTTTCTTTTTCAAGTCCACGTTTTGAACGCTTGTATGAGTGCCATGGTTCCGCCTTCTTATCTTTTAGATAGCTTCTTATCTGTCTCAGAGAGAGAGAGAGAAAGAGAGAGAGAGAGAGAGAGAGAGAGAGAGAGAGAGAGAGAGAGAGAGAGAGAGAATGCCATAGAGAGAATGTGAGAAAGTAAAAAAAATATGAGAAGAAAATGAGAGAGAGAGAGAGAGAGAGAATGCAAGTGAGAAAGAGACAATGCAAAAGAGAGAATGCGAGAAGGTAATTGTGTGCGTATGTATATGAGAGAGATAGAGAGAGAGAGAGATTATGTGTGAAATCAAGATAGATTGAGAGAAAGAGAAGGAGAGAGAATGTGTGTGTGTGTGTGTGTGTGTGTGTGAGAGAGAGAGAGAGAGAGAGAGAGATGTTGCAAAAGAGAGAAAGTGAGAGAATGAGGGAGAGAAATAGAGAGAGAGAGAGAGACAACAAGAAAATGCAAGAGAGAGAGAGAGAGAGAGAGAGAGAGAGTGAGAGTGAAAGTTAGAAGATAATGAAGAAAGGAAGACATACGTGAAAGTGCATCCACTTTATTCTCTCTCTCTCACTCTCTTTCTCTCTGTCTACATGCAAACGTGTCCACGAGGAAACATGCACGTGGTAACGAAAGAGAGAGAGAGAGAGACAGAGAGACAGAGAGAGAGAGAGAGAGAGAGAGAGAGAGGTTAGTTGTGCTGATCAAGAAACAAAAGTGATTGGCGGGGGATGGGGGATGAAATTGGATCGCCAACACATGCCACCCTCATCATCAACGTCGTCGTCGTCGTTGTCGCTGGTGCTGCCGTCAGAGCACCGCCCCTTTTTCGATTTTTGATTGTTAAACATCTTCCTCTTTTCCTCCTTTCTCCCCTTCTCTTTCTTTCTCTCTCTCTCTATTTTTCTATCTCTCTTGCGACTCACTTGAAACTCTATTGCACCCTAGTCACCTTACCTAGGTTTCCTTGTCCACCCGGTGAATTTATATCTTTTTCTCAGTTGTGACTTGTGCCACGCAGCTAGTGAGATTAGTTAAGAG
>CAUZXS010000697.1:0-32700 GCA_963585895.1 Sepioteuthis lessoniana
ACTATAAGCTGGACACTTTGGATCTAAGTTATTCCAAGGTTATCCGAGAAACAAGTCTTGCCCAATTGGGTAGGACTGTCGAATACTCCAATTGTATTTCATTTGGTGTGTTAGACCCTCCACCTTAACAAATCTCCTGGATATGACATTAAACAATCCGATTGCATTTCTCCGGTAATGCTGGAACTTGGGGAATATGTACTCCTTCTTTGCCATCACTCCCTGGTCCACTCTGGCCTGTAGCCATAGCACCTGGTCGGGTCCTATCTATGGGTCAAATAGAACTGTTTTGCATTTAAACTGAGTGTAGACAAATGACTTTTGCTAAATTGAATGGTTAAAAATAGAACTATTTTATGATTTTACTCAGTTAAGAAATAACTTATGTTGAATTGATTTGTTCGTGATTCATTTCAAGACTTGGAAGTATTTAACTTTGTTGACTTATACTAAATTGAAGCGTTACAAATAGAACTGTTGGATCATTTAACTTTCCAACATGCTTACTAACATATATATATGTGTGTGTGTGCGTGTGTGTAATAACAAAATTTGGCATGAAATAACCAACTCTGTTTGATATGCTGTAAAACCAAACCAAACCAAAACCCTCTAATCTTTGTGTAGTAACCAGTTTCGGAAAAAGAATACTTGGACTTCATGCCCCCAGCAACTTTCTAGGAAAAAGTATGGCAGGATAAGGCCCATTACTCTCTATGTCTTAGAAAATTTTAGAGTAATTCTTATAGCATAGTAGCTAACATGCTGGACTCTAACATCAAATTCTAGCACACTTTTATGTTCACTTTCAGACTAATACCCTTGGGGAAAGGCATGAACCCCCTTATCTCTCAATCTATAGATTAAATAGTGACATTGCTTTTTTTTATGAAGATTGTTTTAGCATTACATTACTCATGATGGTTGATGAAACAAACAGTTCAAACCAATCTTAAAAAATTTGAGTCCTATAATGGACTTAGAAAAAGACTGAGATGGGATCTGATAAAATACTCTGTTAAAATTTTTGCTGTAAAAATTCAGCCACCACAAGGTGCGAACAATGAAAAGAAGTAGTAACCTAGATTCACCAGGCAAGTTGTTAATTATAATCTGCAACCAAAAAAAAATTGGTTGATTTAAGGCAGAATTCTTTGATATAGTCCATTCTAATGGGTAGTGTGGTCTATGCCATTCTCTTAGACACTTTAGCATTTATTCCCTCATGAAAACTATCCAAGTTAGATAAACCAGACATGCAGGACTCTCAGGGATGATCTCATAAGCGATGTCCTCCTATGGACCCCCACATATGGCCGGGCAAAAGCAGGACAACCAGCTTGAACATACATTCAGCAGCTATGTGAGGATACGGGATGTAGCCCTGAAGACCTACCAGAGGCGATGAACGATAGGAAGAAGTGGCAAGAGAGGGTCAGGGATATCCGTGCTCACAACATCATGATGATGATGATCTAACAATAAAATTTGGGTTAGGAAACACTCCCCACCATCCAGCAGCACTTACCCTATTACTTTAAAAAGAGGTAAATTCAGAGTCAATTCTCAAGTAAATTCAGAGTCAATTCTCAATGCTTGAGGCATCTCAAAAAGCAGAATGCTAACAGAACTGAGTTATTTTTGGCACCACCCACCTGCATGAAATTCAGCATTTTATCAGATCTACCTGAGTACATGATACTTGTGATAAGAATTTGTTGTTGCATTTGAATCTAAAATTTAGGAAAGATAGATAGATTCCTGTTCTGACTTGAATTTCAGCTAAGAAGCAAGTCAATAACTTCCTTTACCCCTTGCATCCTCACCATTATCCCTCACTCTTCAGCCTGTCCTCTTATTCTGCATCACTCTTTTTGCAATCTGCATTTGCCTATATCTCCCTCTGCTATCTTCCCATCCATTCTGCCGTCCCTTACAAACTGCATTAACCCATCATCCCCTTTGCAATCTGTCCCTCCCACTCTGCATCCTCCTTGATTCTCTCGAAACAACATGCCCCACTCACCCACTCATCTCTTTGCAATCTGTATTCCCTATCTCCCCCCACCACTGTTTTCACCACTGCATCCTCCCACCATATCTCAACTGCAAAATACCCCTCCACAAAACATCCCTCTTATCCACTCAGCAATCTGTCCCTCCCTTGGTATTTTCCTCTCCCCTAATCCTAATAACCAAGGTTGGAGTCAGTGAGTGAATGAGTCAGTTTTGAACTTGTTCGGCTGTCTACGCCCTGTTGGTGATTCTACAAAGATCTTCATTGCATTTCGGATATTTCTCTTCTATTTTAGGTTTAGATTTGACAGTAAACAATTTCTTGAAATTTTATAGAATTTTTTGTTTTTTCTTTATAGTTCAATTCACTTTTAATGCACCTTTGACAGCCTCTGCGCGATGTCAAGTTGCTTCTTATTTACAGTAAAACTTTTTTGAAATGCTAATCATTACTAAGTCAAGGCTCACTAACAATTTATCCTGTATATCTGATTTCCATTGAAAATGTTTTCTTGGATGCAGCCAAAGAACAATATGGTTTTGTTGTACTTAAATTCAGTGGATGGAGAAAATGAATGAAAAATCTCAACCCTTTTTTGACTCGTATCAAACTAGGTGGGATCTAGTGAAGGTCTCTGATGGTAAATCAAATGTTTATGGTACATTTCACTTGCAGTACAAAAGTCAATTTGTCCCAGATAGGACACTAAACTGGATTTGATAGTGAGGCAACAGCTCTGGATCTCTTGAGAGTTTGAGGGTACCCCCTTCATTGCCATTATTCCTAGGTCTGCTCTGATATAGAGTGGTAGTTCCTGTTAAATATGGATCCCATAGATCGATTTTAAAATGTTATATAGATGGAAACATATGAAACCATGTAACCATGTGCAAATTAGTGAAATACTTCCGGAAATCTGATGAGTGTGACATACCTGTTCATTTTCATGACTCCATGTCCACTCTGATCCTGAGTGGTTGTACCTTTAAGGGTTCAATTTATGGTTAAATTGATCTGTTGAAAAATTATCCATATTTAATGGGACAAGAAAAACGATAAACAACTTACAAAATATGTAAAGATAAATATACAATGAATACAAACCCAGACAGCTGGAGCTGTAGAATACACCAAGTGCATCTCTACAGAGGGGTAAGACCCTAACCCCAAATGAGTGTTCTTAATATTACATTAAACAATCTGATGGTGAGGTTTCAATAATGCCGGAGCTCTGGAGAATACAGAGTAGCTCTTCATTTCCGTTGCTCCGACAAATTCCGTTGAATTAAGTGAAATCATTTATGTACAAAAAAAATGGGCTTAGACTCCTTTAAAAATATGTTTGGAAATCATATATTAAATATATTATAAAAAGAATTGGCATTATATGACCTACAATGGTCGATATGCCATAAAGCCAAACTAAACAGGGTAATGGGTTGAGAAAATAGTAAGGCTGAGCCCTCTGTCCTTGGTGGGCAACCAGTCTAGAATAACACATCTTAATTTAAAAGCTGCTGCCACAGATTTGACAAGCTATCATTAGATAGCAATTGCCCATGGAAACTGGAATTGTAGTGAGTAGAAAATACATATTTCTAGTCATCTGGTCTGTTGTGCTGAGAATATACTGACTCTATTTTCTGCAAAGTGGTAACCCCCGCCCTGCAAAAAAAATTGTTGTCATGGGTAGGATACTGAACAGTATTTGATGGTGTGACTCTAGGTCTGGAGTGAGTGAAGTACCTCTTCATTGCCATTTCTTTCAGGTCCATTCTGTTAGGGTGTGTGAAGTACTCTTTCATTGACATTATTTTTAGGTCCTCTCTTAAGGGTATTGGAGTACCCTTTCATTGCAATCACTTCAAGTTTACTCTGTTAGGAGTGTGTGGAGTACCCTTTTATTTTCATTACTTCCAGTCCACTCTCTTAGAAGTATGGCATACCTCTTCATTGCTGTTACTCCATGTCCACTCTGTTAAGATGTATGTTGTACCTCATAGCCATTACTTATTGGTCTACTCTGTTAGGAGTGTTTAGAGTACCCCTTCATTGCCATTACCCCCAGGTCCACTCTGTTCAGGTTATAGGTTGACATGCCGTTAAAATCAATCACTTTTTGTAGAAGCAGTTAGAGAAAAGAAAATACATGTATCTTTGCTTGGAGTGACTTGACTGGTGTAATGGTTAACAAACGAGTCTTGCAGATTCATTGTGATTGAGTTTGATTCTCATTGGGTTCCTTACTTCTGATTAAGTGCCAAACTAAAATCTGTTTTCAAAATAACTATCTACCCATATTTCTGCCCACAGAAATTCTACTTAATGACTCATTCAGGTACATTCTTCAAAAATATGTTCATTCCTCTTTTTGTGTTGAATAATCAGACTTTACAAAAAGAGAGGCAAATATTTGTGTCCAACTCACTGAGTTTTGGGAATGCTAGGAAAATCTCAGAAGGTCATGTTCACATTAGTCTGTTATGTGAGGTTCTCTCAAGATTTTTTTCATGAAACGTTCAGCAGTAATGAAAATTCTCGGCCTTTTGTTCTTTTGATTTTTATATTTTCACTGACAGTTTTTGCAGCATTTTAAAAAAAATAAAGAAAAATAAATGAAAGGTTGTTTCATAACAAAATTGACTGCCAGCTGAATGTTTAATTTCTCCATCTGATATGAGTTATTGGCAAAAGCTTTCAAGGTTAGCTTATTTGGTTTAATCACATCAACCTTTACTGGTTATTTAATGTCAAATTATATAATTTGTAAGTGAATAGTTTTTAGGTGATTTCAATTTTAAATGAGTTCCCACACAGTTTCTAGTATTTTTATTTAACACTAATAGTTCTATTCAATAAATGGTTTTGAGTATTGCTGTCTAATACTAATAATTCTATGTAAATTTAATCATTGGTTTGATAAAAGTTAAATGGTTTCAAGTAAATTATCAAATATTTTTTTGATCCATAGATGGGACCCTAACAGGTGTTACCCCGTCAGGTTTGAGTGGACCTTATAGTAATGGGAATGAAGGTGTTTTTTTTATTTCTCAAACCCTAAGACTCTCAGATCCTATTTTGGGCCATACACAGGACACTCATTGGGTAATATAGTAGTAGTGATAATAAATAGAGTAATAAAATACAAGTATCCTGACAAAAACAGTTATATATATATAGCATTTGCCACTTTTTTTTCTTTTTTTTTTTTCAATATTTATAAAGAGTCAAATGCTAATGGACATATGCAAATAGGGAGATTGCAAGATATGGAAAGATTTTTATTGGAATCGCAAGGGTTCTTTCATCTGACATTTGTCAAGGAACATCAGAGTCATTTAAAACAATATATATAGATTTAATAAAAAGTGGGGGATGAAAAATGAAAATGCTAGCAAGACCGAGGGAGAGTAGAAAAAAAATGAAAAACCACCCTGAGTCGAGCTACAATTGTCTCCCAGTAAATTTAAGAAGTGCTTAGGGTTTTGTTTGCACAGAGTTGGCCTTTAAAATAGAATGTAAAGGGACTCCAGGACAACTGAAGGTTGTTTTGTTCTGGCTCTATGCAAAACACCAAAGCACTGTTTTAAACGACTCTGATGTTGTCGCTTGACAGATGTCAGATGAAAGAGCCCTTGCGATTCTAATAAAAATCTTTCCAACTATTGCAATCTCTGTTTGCATTCGTCTCTTAGCATTTGCCTCTTTAAATTTGTACGTACCAATGAGATATATATAAGGGAAAATTTTTTTTTTAAATTCACTAATTTTACCTGTGATTCCCGAGAATCTCTTGGAAACTTCACTCTGATATTCTTTTTGGAAGTAACCATAAGGTTTCTTAAAAATTACTCTCTCCACAAATAAAAACAGTACCGATATTTACTTGATATGGTCTGAATATCATAACATCCCTATAATTGTTTTAAGGCAAATCCTAATGTGGCTTGGCATTAATACTTCTTTCACCTCAAAAAGAATTGGAACAGTCCAAGTGGTATAATGGCTAAAGTGCTGGACTCTGCAGCCTCAAAGTGAGTCTAAACTCCAGTTATGTTATTTCGTTCACCTTTTGACTAATACTCATGTCAAAGTTATGACTCTCCTTATCTCTCTCGGCTATGTTGGGGTTAAATAGCACCACTATGTTTTTCTATAACGATGAATCTAGCATTAAATAACCCACAAATATTGATATGCCATTATGCAGAAAAACCAAACCATCAAGAATTTTTTGTTTTAATGGTATTTGTTGATCCCAGAAGTGCTGTGAACGTTTTAACTTAAAATTGATCAAGAAGGTTTAATTTGTCCTAAAAGGCTGTTCTTTTTCAGACGTTTTAATTTCCTCAAGTCTATGTATGTGGAACTATCAGTAGCCAGTAACAGATTAGTGAAATGTAGCATTAAACAAGGTTAATTATTTGTAAAAAGTATTAGAAAAGCTCATTCGGGAAGACAAGTTAATTCCTGCATATATTCTAGGAACTCTAAGATAAACTTAGTAAGATGGAGCAATGCCCCAAAAATATATAGTGTGCAATTAGAGGAAAACTCAAACCTGGTTAAATTGTCATTATAAATTTATTTCATCAATGACTATACATGTTTAACTTAAGGTTGAAAAACAGCAAATGTGGATTACAGTCTATATGTGTATGAAAAAAAAGGGGAAGACCTATATAATTTCTAAATTCTTAGGCAAGGGCAAAGGGGGTCAAAACTGAAGTGTTAGAAACATTAAGAAACCAGAATAGGGTGCTCCTGTAAATCAACCCATCCCAATTTTGAACATATGCTAGATTTTCCATAGCAGGTGGAATCTTCTGAATATATATATATATATATATATATATATATATATATATCACTTGCTTAAAATAATACTGAATTTCATAAAGGCTTCTGGTAAGAATAGTTAATTGTGTATAAATTATTAGCATTTGATTGGAATACTTGAAATTATGCAAGTGTAGCAAACAATATTATCAATATATATTAGGTGGAGATAATCCTGTCTGATTTGAGTGTAAACTTTCAATTTTGTTTTATCATATTTTAGTAATAATTAAAGTTGGCGACCATAGTCGAGGGCAACTCGAAGGCTCCCCTTTCATTAGCTACTTCACATAGGTGTAGGAGAGTGTGCTACTCCTTTCCTTAAATTGCTCCACTTACCCTTGATCGATATCTTATGATGTTAGGTGTTAAGCAAATAAGCATCAAATACCAATTTTTTGAGTTTTGGGTATGATTCGACCTGGGATTGAACCCCAGTCTCCCGGGCCATCGGTGAACACTCTACCCACTTTTCATATTCTGAATGATTAAAGTCTTTTTATTAATTCTCACTGTGGACTAACCTATCATACCTTTGTTCATTAGTAGGTAAACTGGTCCATGATTACTTACTGTTAATTAGGGCAGTAGACATATTGCAATACTTCGGTGACAGTGATCTCAATTCGATGGAAACAATCAGTGATACTTTTGAAGACCATTGAAGTTAGACCAATTTCTTAGCTCTTTTCTGGAATCATTAATTCAGATATCTTAGTATATCGATACAATCTAGATCCCGATATACATTTTCAGAATTTGATTTTTAAGGTTATATGCCCCTCGTCATGTATATGAACAGTGCAGAAGCTCACTGATTTGGGATATAAGACCATATTCTCCTGTTCTCTCACCCACCAACTACCATTTTTTTTCAGGCATCAGGACACTTTTTTATGCCAGAAAACATTCCATTCCAAAGGAAATGTAAAAACTGAATTTAAAGATTATTTGGCAACAAAACTTTTACAATTTTATCACTCATCATTATGACGACTGATTAAAACATTGTTTGAATTTGTTCATACAGAAATGAAAGTCTATTCTCAAATGATACACTATTTTGCAAATAACCTTAAGTGTGTGTGTGTGTGTGTGTGTGTATATATATATATATATATATATATGTGTGTGTGTGGTTAATTGGCCCATTGGTGTAGTGGGTAGAGTGTTCACTAATAGACCGGGGTTCAATCTCAGGTCAAGTCATACCATAGACTCCAAAAATGGTACTTGATGCTTCCTTGCTTAACCCTCAGTATTATAACTTACGAATGAAGGGTAAAGTGGAGCAATCCAGAGAAAGGAGTAGCACCCTGCTCTATAACTCAGTGTAGTAGCTATTGAAAAGGGAGCCTTCAGGTTATCCTTGACTATGGTTGGCCAACTAATATATATATATATATATATATATATACACAATTGTCATCTTTATTATCAGGTATTGTTTAAGGTCTATGAGTATCACTGAGTTGTATTAGTATTATTAAAAGTTAATTAGAATCAGATAATGATCTGTAACTCTTACTGAGTGATCTCAGTTGAACATTATCATCATGGAAATTAGTATTGGCAAATTGTGTTCAAAGGAAAGCCATTCATCTATACATATAATGTATAGAAATATATAGTACCTGTCAATCTAAATTTTTTTTCATAAAAGACTAACAAGATTGAACTATTTTTCATAAAAACTTTTTTATATTGATGTTAACATCATAAATTTCTTTTATATATACATACATATATATATATAGAATACTTAGTCCAGTTAAACCGGAGTTGGGAGTAATTCCATCAGGACAAGAAATTATTCGTGAATGAATATTTAAATCTTCCTGGTAAAGAGCTCTATGTACCAATTATACAGAGCAATAATTTCTTTAAGAAAAAACAACGAAACCAATCACAAAGGATTATAAATTTATTTCCATCCTGTTAGGCATTTTTGAAATTTTCAAAAACATGAAAAAAAATTCACAGGACTTCATCAGATCTTTTTTTTTTTTTCTAAAAGATCTGATGAAGTCCTGTTAATTTTTTTTTCGTGTTTTTGAAAATTTCAAAAATGCGTAACAGGATGGAAATAAATTTATAATCCTTTGTGATTGGTTTCGTTGTTTTTTCTTAAAGAAAATATATATATATATATATATATATATACGCGCATACAACAGTTCAACTTTATATAGAATAAGATTTTTAATAAATTCATAATCTGGAAATGAACTTAGAACATTTTTAAATGAAAAAAAAAATTGTAATAGTTTTATAGTATTAATCAATAAAAATATTCTAAAATATCCAACACCTCACATGTAGTAGTAGTAGTAATAGTAGTAACTGTTGAAAAATAAGATTTTAAAAACAAAGATTAAAGGGCAGAGAAATATAAGTGATACTTGACACTTTCTACAACAATCAGAAGGTAGGGTAGGCAAGGATATATATATATATATATATATATTTAAATAAAAAGTGTACTAATTTTGAAAAAAAAAACAGGTGATAGATATCAGAGATATCAGTGGAAGCTTTTTTTTTTTTCTTTTAATTCTTTCACTGAAAATATTTTTAGAAAGCAAAAAAAACCAAGGTCACTATAATGACTATAAAACACTGTTTTCCATGCTTCTAAAAATCCAGAATTTCTGATTTTTTTTCCTTACTGTGTGAGTGAGAGTGTGTGTATGTATATATATATATAAACACATATTTATGCATATACCTGTGTGTGTATATATGTGTATATATAAAAAAATCTCCACACAAACATATATATAATTTTACATCGGGAACAAATGGTGTAGAAATGGATTTGTGTAAAAACAAAAAAAAGGGAGATAAGGTTTCTGTGATTCATTCATCAAATGGCCGACATTTAACTTATTGGTCACTTCTTATCAACTTGGCCCTCTCTGTCGGCAAGGCTTAGAATAAACCAACTACTTCTCCCTGCACAGGAGCTCCCACTCTCCACTCAATGTCAAGAGGTATCCTAGGTCTGACTCTAAATTGCCAGCCTGGTCAGCTGGGTCTGTAGAATACGGCAACTGGATTTTTTAGAGAGGGTAAGACACCCCTCCTCCAAGGAACGAGTATCCTGCATGTGACATTAAACAATCTAATGGTGAGACTCCAGTAATGATGTAGCTTTGAGGAATGCAGAGTACTCTTTTATTAACATTGCTCCTGGATCCACTCATGCCAGGAATGGTAGCACCTGATAGGGTCGTATTCATGGGTCAAATATAATGGTTTAACATTTAAACTGAGTGCAAACAAATGCCGTATCCTAAATTGAATTGTTTATAATAGAACTGTTTTGATCGTTTAACTGTGTGTAAACAGATGACTGATATTAGTGATATATGGGAATACTTGAAACTATTTAACTTTATTGAATTTTGTTTACAAATCCTATATATTTGATATATATGTATAAACAGGATTTGGCCTTAAATAACTTACAATGGTTGATGTCATAAAACCAAATCCAACTAAATGACTCCAGTTTTAGAACTCTAGACAATGTCGATCCAGCCTTTTATTGCCATTGCTCCCAGATCCACTCTATTATTAAATGACTGATATTACCCACAAAGGCAAAAATATATAACAAAAATACTCGTCAAATTATAATCCTTTCTGTTGGTTTATCTTAGAATATGCTGATTCTATCTCCTGCACATAGCTAAGGCTCCCCACCCCACTCCCACCCAAAATAAGGTGTCCTGGCTATGACACTAAAATGAGTGTACAGTAATCTCATCATTGTCATCACTTCAAAGTCCACTTGGAATGATCTCACCTGTGGGTCAAATAGATTTTTAAAATTTCTTATTTGAAAAAACTGAAAAAAAACTTTTCAAAACTTGGCCCAGTCAGCTGGGGCTGAAGAATACACCAACTGCATCTCTGCAGATGGGTAAGACTCCCCCAATGATTGTCCTGGATATGAGACTAAACAATCTCTGGGTGAGGCTTCAGTAATGCTAGAGCTTTAGGGAATGTGGAGTACCCCTTCATTGCCATCGCTCCCTGGTCCTGTGTGGCCCAGAGTGGTAGCACCTAATAGGTTCCTTTCAGTGGGTCAAATAGAACTAACCTGTGTACTTATGCTAAACTGAATTGCTTGAAATAGAACTGTTTTGACATTTCAATTGCATAGTTATGCTCAACTGAATTGTTTTGAATAGAACTGTTTATATCTATAAAAATAGATTTGGCATTGAATAACCTACAATGATTGATATGCCGTAAAATCCAACCAAACCAAATCTCCGAAACTAACTATGCAAGAAAATATTGACATGTATGTGAAATGAACATGCTTCCCTAACATCTAGGCATCAGATAACCCGAGAGGAGTTAAATGCCATTAAAATCAATACAAGGGGAAGATCACTTTGTATTTTTCAAGGGATGAGAGGATTTCGACTGGAAAGGAAGAGCACTTTATCAAAAGATTCAAACAGGGAATTAACTTTCACTGCATAACTTTATTTTTTCTCTAAGTTCAAGGGGAAGTCAAAAGTTCTGCAGTATTTTGGTAAATGAGTCATAATTTGGCAACTCCAGACGCTTTTACCATGGTTGCGAATGTGATGAACTGTGTTTGATTGTGAGATGCCGAGCTCAGCTGATCTCTTTGAGTGCTACTCAAGTTTGTCCCTATGACTTGGAGTACAACCCTGTAATCCATACTTTTAGGTTTACCTGACTTGAAAGGTTCTTGTAATCCAAGCAAAATTTCTTCAACCATCTGGTTACTGTACTGTTATCTACAGTGCCTTCCTTTTTCAGAAAACAAATATTTTGAGTTGCTTCCGTGACATTGTGACCCATTCAAACTTGTAAAGCATAACTTTCCAGATTAGACAAGTATCTGCACAGCTTTCAAATCAAAGACATGATGAAGCAGTGCATGTGTCAGCACACCAACTACCATGATACTATCAACCACAGTGGGTACCGTTCATGGCTTAAACTGTTTTGGTCACCTGATATACATGCCACAAACTACCAAAATACTGCCACATTGTACAATGTTTTACAAGTACTTAGATTTTAATACCCTTGCATTAGCGAATTAGAATTCCTCATGTCTGTAGACAGCAAAGCCCAAATGTTGACTTGTTAACGTGCAACAAAGAAGGAAGATGCCTCCGTGTGCCTCTTCTTTAACTCCTCACCCATCCCTAGACTTGTGTACATGAAGCAGATTTTGGTGCCAGTGAAGCATAAAATTTCTTGGGGTGGCCTTGGATTATTGAAACAATCCGCCACCATCACTGCTACCACAAAAAAAAGAGAAAAAGAAACCTTGCTTGGCACAAATTACATCTGTTCAATGTGCAACACAAATCCAAGATCAATGATGACTATGGCGGTATCTTACCTGCTGCCGTTGTTCAAGGGGTGGGTGTAGAATCAAGAAGCAAGTACTATAATAGCCTTCGTTCAGATGAAGACGACGATTCCAATCAATTTTTGACTTTTTAAGGTTTTCTTTCAGGTTTGAAAACACAAGACAGAGTGGGAGAAAAAAATCAATTTAGTATATTCTGGTTGAGTTGGTTAAATAGTTGAGGTCATGTGACAGAGATGAAAGCAAATTAGTAGTTTACATATATTTTTTTTTTTTCTCAGCCAGCATTCCATCTGTTTTCTCTCCCCTGTTACGTTTCACCCTTTGGGGTCATCACTCATGATGCAATAGTTTATGTGAGCTTATAGGAACAATATCGGTATTTATTCCCAAAATAAACAAAGCTTCTCTTAATTGACTCTGTGAAATTTAAAAGAATTATTTATTCATCTATTTATACATTCAATTTTTTTTTTTTTTTAACTTGTTTTTATTTGAAAAAAAAAATTGAAGAAATTTAAATAATCTGTGTTATTAGAAAGAGGATATCTTGTGTGATGTAATGGTTAATGAGCTAGGTTATTAGAGTGTCATTTGTGAGGGGTTTTTTTTTATTTGTTTTTTTTTCTATGGTCTAAAAGAACTTTTTAATCATTTACTAGACTTGAAACTATTTAACTGTAGACGAACAACTGATAAATATCAAGTAGAACTAATATTAGATCATAATACTTAGGGCAATTTAACTGTGGGCAAACAAGCTCTGGCTTGTTGGAAAATAATCTTAACTACAAAGTATATGCTTAAAAATTGTGTGTGTGTAAAAAAAAAAATATATATATATATATATATATATATATATATATATAGGATTTGGCATTAAATAACCCATAAAGGTTGATATACCTTTCTTAAATGAAATTTCCACTGTATAATTCATAATTTGAATCGTCATATGTTTATGTTCTTGACTTGAAAAGATTGCAGAATAGCATTTCCCTTTTTTCTTTTCTTTTTGTTTTTGTTTTGTTTCAGCCTGCACACCTGTTTGGTAAGGTGTTTGTGTTTATAGTCTGTTTGCCATTATTCAAGGCAAACTTTACCCTTTTTCTTTTTTAAGTGAGTGATGGCTTCCGGCAACTTTTTTTATTTCTCTTCAATATGACTTGATGGAAAAATATTTTTGTATAATTATCTATCTATAACAGGTCTATTCAACTGCATCATGTAAGGTGTTTTCTAATATTTTGCGATGTCATATAGAAAAAACAAGATACCAACTGATAGGCCAATGGTTTTTCTAAAACGATAGTGAAAGAGGAAGTGTTACTTCAACGGCTAAAATTCCCAGGTTTTTCATTGTTTTCATTTATGTGACTGCCCAGTTGTCTGGGGCTGTAGAATACACCAAATGCATATCAGCAGAGGGGTAAGACCCCCCCTGCTAATGAATGTCCTGGATAGGACTACATGATCTGATGATAAGGCTCCAGTCATGCTGGAGCTTAGGGGAATGAAGAATATCTCTTCATTACCCTTGCTCCCAGGTCCACTCTGACCTGGAGTGGTAGTACTTGATAGGGTTCTATCTATGGGTCAAATAGAACTGTTTGACATTTAAACTGAGTGCAAACAAATGACTTGAATTGTTAGTGATACATAGCAATGCATGGAACAATTTAACTTTGTTGACTTGTGCTAAATTGAATTGTTAGAAACAGAATTGTTGGAACATTTAAATGTGTACATCTGCAAAATGTGTTTATAAATCAGATATCTAATATATGTGTAAAACAGGATTTGGCATTAAATAACCAGCAATATTTGATATGCCTTAAAATCAAACCAAACAATATGTGGAAACTATCCTAAGCTGAACTCTTACAATACACTGACTTTATCACTTACACTGAGGTAAACTGTCCCATATATAATTATTAGTATTAGATAGGAATACTTTAAACCATACAGCCATGTGCAAAATATTTGTATTCGATGGGAATGGTTAGTGATCGTAGTTGAGGGCGACCTGAAGGCTCCCCTTTCAATAACTACTACACTGAGATGGAGGGGATGGCATTACTCATTTCCTAGGTTGCTCCACTTTACCCTTGATCAGTACCTTATAATGCTGAGGGTTAAGCAAGGAGGAATCAAGTAACTTTTTTTTTCTTTTTTTTTTCTTTTTTTTTTTTTTGAGTCTTTGGTATGACTCAAACTAGGATTGAACCCCAGTCTCCCTGACTAGTGGTGAACACTCTAACCATCATACCAATAACTCATGTATGAAATACCTGATATAAAATTGTGTCCAAAAAAGGAGTAATCTTAGGAAACAACTCAAAATATGTCAAATTGACCCAATTCCCGAAGACAGGTTGACGTGCCACTAAAATCAGTCAATATATTAAAACAAGATAATCTGTTGGAAAGAGATAGAAATCTGTTCGGAAAGTTTAAGACCTGCAACAAACTTATTACTTGATTTCTAGAAAATGCTTTATGCAAACAAATTGAAACAATTAGGTTCATTAATTTAAAAATGTCAGTGAGACTCGGGGTGACTAAAACTAAGTAGTTGCTGGCAAGAAAAGCAGAGTTAGAAAAAAAAACATTGATCAAACAATCCTTCTGTTCTTTTTAATAATTATGATACTTATTTTAAATGATTGATTTGCTTTAATGGCATGTCAACTCATTTGGGAGAGGGGTATGCCTAAACGTCAGGGAATTGCATGCAGTGTATGTTTTTATTTACATTGTGTAACTTGTTAATGATTTCTTGTATATGGATATATTGTGTCAAGTATTCCGAACAAATAAAAAGAATTTTCAAATAGATCTATTTGACCCAGTGATAGGACCCTAACAGGTACTATCACTTTGAGTCTGAGTGGACCTTTGCTGGGGCTGTAGAATACACCAACTGCTTCTCTGAGAGGGGTAAGATCCACTCCCAAACAAGTGTCCTGGATATCTCACTAAACAATCTAATGGTGGGGTTTCAGTGATACTAGAGCTTTGGGGAATGCGGAGCACCCCTTCATTGCCATCGCTCCCGGGTCCACTCTGGCCCGGAGTGGTAGCACCTGATAAGGGTCCTATCTATGGGTTAAATAGAACTAACTGCATACTTATGCTCAACTGAATTGTCTGAATTAGAACTGTTTGACTAAACTGAATAGCGTGAAATAGAAATGTTTTTGACAATTAAACTACGTACTTATGCTAAACTGAATTGTTTGAAATGGAAGTGTTTTTGATATTGAAACTGGACTTACACTAAACTGAATTGTTATATAAAGAACTTTTTTGACATTTTACCGTGTGTAAAGAAAATCTGTACTTACACTAAACTGAATTAGCTGAATTAGAACTGTTTGACTAAACTGTATAGTTTGAAATAGTAATGTTTTCGACAATTAAACTGTGTACTCATGCTAAACTGAATTGTTTGAAATAGAACTGATTATTTGCATAAAAATCGATTTAGCATTAAATAACCTACAAAGGTTGATATGCCATAAAACCCAACCAACCACAGTGGACCTGGAAGTAATGTCAATGATGAGGTCCTCCATACTCCTTAGAGCTCCAGAACTGGAGCCTTAACAGCAAGATACAGTTTATTGTTATCTTAAGACATTCCTTTTTTTTTTGGCCAAGGGTGGGTTCTTATTCCTCTGCCTGGGATACAATTAGTGTATACTAAAGCAAAGCCAACATGGTGGTTTCGATTTCTACTTTAGACATCTTAATATCATTACTTGATTATATATTTCTGTGCTTGTCCCTGGGGCTAAAAGATCTAGTTCAGTTTTGTTTGCTTTTTTTGGGGTTTTTTTTTTCTTTAATGTTTTATTTCTGTTAAACAAGTTTCATTGATTACTTTTATTAAACTTTTACTGATCAACAATCAACAATAAAAACGATTTTCACTTGCCAACCATGGACATCTTTTCTTCTATAATAAACTTGCATCCACCTAAGATGTCGTTTTGCAAGATTTTTATTTTTGTTTGGCAAGTTTAGTCTTGCTTAAATTCACCTCCTACTAATTATGAAACAACGCTCCCCCCACCAAACACCAGGTTGTTTTTAGCCCCCTTATCACCTCCCATGCCTTGACCAATTTTGTTGTCCATCCATCTTAAATAAACAATTACTGACAGACACCCTAGAAATTAACTGTCAGACCAATGACTGGCTGCTTTCCTCAGACAGACCTGTTGATACAATATAGAAAAAGTTTTAATCATAGCAAACTACTTTTCAATACTTGCGAAAAGATTGGGTTGAGAATAACTTTTTCTTGATTGGATGGCAGAAATGATATGTTAAAAGATAAAGAGAAAATGTGAGGGAGAGTGGGGATGTATTTGAAAACATTTCAAAGTAAGAAGGAGATTAATCAAGTTTTGGTCTAAAAAGATCAAATTAGAATTTTTTTAAAAAAAAGGCATCATAAAAAGTAAATGTTTCTATTAACATGTACGAATGAGTTAGAATGTAAATGTTCTGAAATGTATGTGTGTGTTACCATTTAATAAGCTCAACCAAGTTTGGAGTACCCTGTGAGACAGAAACTTAGTAATAATTTTAAAAACTAGCATGGTAGATATTACACTTTCCAAGGTACCCTGGTGTGGGTATATGTGTGCATGTGTCTTTCAATTATAGTAAATAAATATATGTGTATGCATATGTGTAAAAATGTATATCATGGTTTCCTTTTAACTGTGATTTTACCAGGTTGTTTTCTTTTTTTATAGAACTTTACATAAAGCCGTCTTTATTTTTGTTTGTGTTACCATTAGAAATTACTATGTACAGTTTAACCCAGATATAAGAGAGTTGTTGGGACAGGAGACTAAGTATCTTATATCCGGGTTTGGTCTATTTTGTTTAGGTAACACAGGCTCTAATTTGGGACCAGAGAAAATCTCTCTTATATCCGAGTTTCACTGTATATATACTAGCTGGATCCAACACATGTGGTCAATTTATGAAGTAGCTTAACTGATTTAATTCACCAGTTTTCCTTTTCCTCGATTGGTTGCCATATCAAAGTTAAAGGGTGCAGTTTACCCTACTATTTTAGAAATTGCTATATGAGCTTATGCTTTATTTTGGTAAATGAAATTAAATTTATTAAAATATTCATTGCTACATTGAATATTTGAACCCTTACATGCCATGTTTTTATCAGGGTTACCATTAAAAATTTCTATATAAGATTACTTAAGGTTTATTTTGCTAAATAGACTTTTGTTTTGCCCAGTCGGCTGGGACTGTAGAATACACTGACTGCACCTCTGCAGAGGGGTAAGACCCCCCCCCCAACAAGTGTCCTGGATATGACACTAACCAATCTGATGGTGAGGTTCAAATAATGCTGGGGCCTTGGGAAATACGGAGCACCCCTTCATTGCCATTGCTCCCAGGTCCACTCTGGCCCAGTGTGGTAGCACCTGATAGGGCCCTATCTATGGGTTAAATAGAACAAACAGCATACTTATGCTAAACTGAATTGTTTGAAATAGAAATGTTTATCACAATTAAACTGTATGCTTATGCTAAACTGAATTATTTGAAATTGAACTGTTTTTTGACATTGAAACTGTACTTACACTAAACTGAATTTTTATATATAACTGCTTGAATAGTTTGAAATAGAAATGTTTTTGACAATTAAACTGTGTACTCATGCTAAACAGAATTGTTTTAAATAGAACTGATTATTTACATAAAAATTGATTTGGCATTAAATAACCTACAAAGGTTGCTATGCCATAAAACCCAACAAACCAAACCTATAATTATATTCATTAACATGGTCATTGTTACTTTAGGTAATTGAACCCTCACCAGAATAGAATGTATTTTATTTTACTTATCAATAGAAATTTTTATATCAGACAACTTGTTCTTGATTTTGGTATTTAAATTTGACATATCTATTCTGTTATTGTTTTTTTTTATATTTGAACCCTGACATAACACCCTCTATTTTTTCTTTTCTTTTTTTTTTTATTTGTTTGTTAGAAATTGCTGTATAAGGTGAGACTGAACCTCTGTTTTCTCAGATGGAAATTAACACCATATGAAATATTAGTTTGTTTTTTAAATAGTCTCCATTTGACACATTTATGCTCATGCATTGGCCATGTATTAAGTCACATATGAAAGGCTTTTCTTTCTTTTTTTTTTTTTTTTAATAGTGTAAAGCTATCTCTTATAATGTCCTTTTCATAGTGTAAAGCTATCTCTTATAATGTCCTTTTAATAGTGTAAAGCTATCTCTTATAATGTCCTTTTCATAGTGTAAAGCTATCTCTTATAATGTCCTTTTCATAGTGTAAAGCTATCTCTTATAATGTCCTTTTAATAGTGTAAAGCTATCTCTTATAATGTCCTTTTCATAGTGTAAAGCTATCTCTTATAATGTCCTTTTCATAGTGTAAAGCTATCTCTTATAATGTCCTTTTCATAGTGTAAAGCTATCTCTTATAATGTCCTTTTCATAGTGTAAAGCTATCTCTTATAATGTCCTTTTAATAGTGTAAAGCTATCTCTTATAATGTCCTTTTCATCGTAAGATTCTTACCATTAAGATTTCTTTTTCTTTTAAATTGACACTGTCAGGAGAGTCTTCATACTGTAATGCAGATAGTACTAGGCTGCATCTTTAAAATTCCTGTGCATTAAACTCCTTTTCCTCTCTGTTTTAGGTTAAATAGTATCACTACTGTTCTTATGCAAAGATGGTTTTGGCATTGAATAACCCACAAAGCTTGATATGCAATTAAACAAAGAAAGCAAAAGGAACTGCTGTCAATCACTTTTAATTTGGATTCGTATAATCCTTCATCTTATTAGAATTAGGAAGATGAAGAACATGTTTCAAATTGATAATGATGATTGACATTTTCAGTTTCGGAAGCAAAAAACAATCTGGGAAGAGGAAAAATATTCTGCAAGAGGATGAAATAGGTGCAAGGATAAAAGATATGTTAAGAATTTCTGGTGTAAAGAATTTGATTAGCTCAGTGACCCCCATAGGTGTTGGTTTTTACCTGAACAAGCTTTGCTCGGTCTGCATAGATTAGAAGTTATTGACTGCATCCTCTGCTAAAGGATAAGATTGAACACTACCAAAGGGATGTCCAAAGACACTAACCTGGTGGTGAGGCTCCAGTTCTAGAGCTCTCTCAAGAGTGGAGTCACTCTTTCAGTGTAATTACTTTCAGGTCTTCTCTGACCAGGAGTGGACATACCTGTGAGGTTTCCATCTATGAATAAAATAGGTCTGTTTGAAAATTATTAGTATTGAATAAGCTTTCTTGAAACCATGTGACTGTGTACAAATAAATTATCTCTGAATAGGGATAGTTTCTTGATGGGTAGATGGGTATTTTTTTTTTTTTTTAAAGTAAGGTTGCCAACCTTAGTTGAGGTTGACCGGAAGGCTCCCTTTTCAATAGCTACTACACCAAGGTGTAGGAGGGGGCACTACTCCATTCCCTGGATTGCTCCACTTTACCCTCGATTCTTACCTTATAATGCTGAGTGTTGAGCAAGTACCATTTTTTTGAGTCTTTGGTATGACTCAACCTGGGATTGAACCCCAGTCTCCTGGACCTACTCATTAGGCCAATGGCCTGGTAAGTATTAGATTGGGTTTTATGGTATGTCAACCATTGTTCTTTCTTTAATGGCATATCAACTTTCATGGATTATTTAATGCCAAAGCCATCTTTCTAGAAGAACAGCAGTGATGCTATTTAACCCATAGCTAAGGATAAGGGGGTTCATACTTTTCCCAAGGGTATTTGTTCGAAAGTGAACATATTAGCGCAACTGGAGTTCGATTTCACTTACTACAATTCCGCAGTCCAGCACTTTAACCATTACCCCACAAGGACATATTAGATTAGAACATTTGAAACACATATAAATGAGCAAATTATTTATTCCAATTCTATTAACCATGACCAGGTACAAGTGTTAAGTTATAGTAAGTATTCCTTGTTATTCTTAGCTGTGGTTGGGATTGAACCTGCAACCTCTTGATAATTTTACTCAGAAGCAGTTTCCACCTTTATCCACTGCGCTATGTGTCCTTACCGAGTTCAACATGAAACACCTGAAAAGGCCCAAAGGGCTTATCAGCCGAAACATTGTCTTTATAACAATAAAAGATGGGGGCCAATAGTCTGAATATTCTAAGTGATAATAATTATCAAGCTTCATCTCTGAATAGCTGTTCTTGGGATTGAACCTGCAACCTCTGGATAATTTCACTCAGAAGCACCTTCCACCCATAATAATAATTATCAAGCTTCATCTCAGAAATTGGCACAAGTAATGATCAGATGATTGTTTGTTAAAATCGGTTAATGTCATGTTGTTGCTCATTATCATCACTTTTTGTGCATTTTTCACACCAGTTTTAAATTGTGATCTTTGAATGGAGTCTCAGTGACAGCAAGTCTCTTCAGATATCCAGGACCCGTCTCAGCATTCTAGCCTATCTTAACAAAGTCATGGTCTAGATCGTCTTGATTCTTCCTCTGATTTCTTCAGTCTTTGGGAACTGTTCCAAGTCCACTACAATTGGTATCACCCTCATTTCCTACTGTTGTTGTTGTTTGTTTTTTTTGGGTTTTTTTTTTTTTTTAGTTCTCTAGCAAGGTCCAAGTTTTCTATCATTTCACTTTCTTTTATTTTTGCTCTGTGTACTGCTGGAATAGCAAGATCTACCTAAGGACAAGTTTTTGTTTACTTGCTACTCAACAATCAATCCGGCTTTCAGCCTTGAATTACGTGATCCATTTGTTTCTCAAAATCTCAGAGAATCTTATTTATCTCATTCTCTAAGATGGATTCTGGTTTGTTTGTATATCATTTGGTAGAATAGTTAAATTTCAATTTCTTGTACAATTCGTAGTGGATTACCATTCCCACTGAGTCATACCTTGTCTTGTAAGTAAGTTGGTGACCATAGTCAAGGGTGACCCGAAGGCTCCCTTTTTAATAGCTACTACACCAAGGTGTAGGACAGGGCACTACTTCATTCCCTGGATTGCTCCACTTTACCCTTGTTCCTTACCTTATAATGCTGAGTGTTAAGCAAGGTAGCATCAAGTACCATTTTTTGAGTCTTTGGTATGACTCAGGCCAATGGCGAACACTCTAACCATTATACCAATACCACTCCTTCATTATTAACTCTTGGGAAAGATCTAAATCCCCTTATTCTCCAACTATTGGTTAAATAGTACCACTACTTTTTTTTTTTTCTACAAGGATGGCTTTGGCATTAAATTAGCTATGGAGGTTGATATGTCATTAAATAAAGAAACCAATGCAAATCTTTGTTTTTATTATAATTATTATTAAACAGCAACCTGTTTTTGTTTTTTTTTCCTTTTTAATAAAACTGAATTTTTCTTTCAGGGAATTCAGGATACAAGTAATATCCAAAACATTGCTGTCAAATACAGTTCTGGAAAATCAGAAGCCATTGAGATTGAGGGTTCTCCTATCAGGTAAAGAATTTATTATTGAATATTCATTAATAGCAAAAGTTGCATTTTCTTGTTGGTTTATGTCAAACTATAAGTATCAATGAAAAGATGTTCATATCTATATAATTCTAATTTTAACCTTTTTGAGCCCCTATTTACACTTTTTTTTTAATTTTTTTTAGTGTGATCTCTGCACTAATAAATAGGTGCTACAGTGGGAGCTGGGAATAAAAGAACCACATGTAAACTGGCCTGAAAGGGTTAACAATGAGACTTAATTTCTTGTTGATTTTTGTTGTGCATATGTCTACTGTTATGAGTAAAATAGTAGGGTGGACTAAGTTCTCTAGCCTTGGTGGTCAAACAGTCAAGGAGAAGGATAACTCTGAATTCAAAACCTATTGTTAGAGTTTGTGATACAGTTTGACAGAACTTTGTTCAGGCAACTGCTGTCATGATCGTCACACCAAGTTAGGAGAATATTGATGTCATTGACAAGAAAGACATGCTGCTTAGGCAACTGCCAGTCATCCATACAGCTTTTGACCAAGCCTGCATTCAGATCCAACTAGCCAAATGGATGTATTTACTAAAACTGTCTGGAATGTATCTAACCATTTTGACTCTCTCTAGAACCGTTTATACAGTCTTAATATAATTTAGCAAACGATTGAAGAACTTGGGGTTTTTTTTTCTCCAATTGTTTTATTTGTCTAAATTCTGCCACTGTACAGTAGTCCTGACATGAATTGCAGCCTGGAAAAATTCCACTTTCATTTTATCTGAGATAAAAAGCTACATTGATGAGATAAAAGATAATGAGTAATACTTTTTACGATTATCGTTTTTTACTAACATTTTTCTTTATCTTAATTTCAGTTGCTTTTTATAATCACAACTCAGTCATTCGATAACCATAGTATAGATTATGAAATAAAGACTGAAAAATTGTTGTTAGATTAGGTTCTTTTGTTAAATGGCTTATCAACCCTTCTGGATTATTCAATGCCATTATTTTTTTTTTTTTTTTTTTTTTTTTTTAATGATTTGTATGCGAACAGTTGGGTTGGTTAGTTATTTTGTTTAATGATATATAAACCTTTGTGGGTTATTTAATGCTAAATGAGTTCAAACCTATCCTTGAAAAACTGAAATTTGTTCTATTTAACCCATGGCTTGTCGGATAAAAGTAATCATACCTTTTCCTAGGCATGAATCTATGGTCAGAATAACTTAGTTATTTTTATATGGAGTGTACTCAACTATTATTAATTTTGATTTTTTTTTTTTGTGTGTGTGTGTCTTTGATTTTGAGTAGCTTTTTATCGCAATTCACTTGAGTCATCCATAATAATGACTGATGGTCTGAGTAAATACAATGAAAAGCAACAAATATCAAAAGTTGACAATGCTTCATTTAATTAAAATTTGTGTTGACTGGAGAAGAAGCTAGACGGAAATTACACAAGAATGTTGAGAGCAGTATTGAACAAGTCCTGGCGACAACACTCCACGAGACACCAACTATACGGACACTTGCCCCCCATCACGAAAACTATACAAATTAGACGAACCAGACACGCGGGACACTGCTGGAGAAGCAAGGACGAGCTCATAAGTGATGTACTCCTATGGACCCCCACATATGGTCGTGCAAAAGCAGGACGACCAGCTCGAACTTACATACAGCAACTATGTGAGGACACAGGATGTAACCTTGAAGACCTGCCGGAGGCGATAAATGATAGGGAGAAGTGGCGAGAGAGGGTCAGGGATATCTGTGCTCGTGGCACGACATGATGATGATGATTACTATAAGTGGAAATAAAGCAATTGAAATGAAGATGAAAGAAATATTAGTCAAAAATGAATAATGATTGACAATACTTGATCTCATCAAAATTCAATATTACAATTATTAGTTAGCAAGCAAGACTAAAAGACCATTTTTAGTCAATATGATTCTCACGGGGTGCCCCATGCTTATTTTTCCTTGTACTAAGCTTAGTAAATGATTACGATTATTAATGGCTGTTAATTGATGGTTTGAGTAGCTGCGATAAAAAGCTACTAAAATACTAATCAAGAATGAATTATGGTTCACTGGGATTCATCTAATAAAGTTTTATGATAAGTTTTTTAAAAAATGGTGTCATTATGTAAAAGACTATTTGGATACTGAATGCAGAACGTCTTAGGTTAATTAATATCAGCTTAGTTTGACACAAGGCTAGGAATGTTGAGTACTCGGTGATAATCAAGCTCACTAACAACTGTTTGCTGGTCTCCTTCCCTCTAATCCCCCCCAAAAAAAAGGTGGAGTTCTGGGTTTCACATAAAACTGTATCTGATGGTGAGATTCTGGTTTTGGAGATTGTAGAATGCCCTATTACTCCCAGGTCTACTCTGACCCAGAAAGATAGTACCTGTTTGAGTCCCATCTATGAGTCTAATAGATCTGTTTAAAAATTATTCATATTCAATTGGAAAACTTGATGCTGTATAACTAGAAATAATTCATATTAAGAAGAGTTACTTGGAGCAATAATTGTTTACTAAGGATTATTAGTTAGTTAATTAACCAGGCCATTGGGCTAATGAGTAAAGTATTTGCCAATGGTCCAGGAGGTCTGGGTTCAATTCCAGGTCAAGTCATACCAAAGACTCAAAAAAAAATTGTACTTGATGCTCCCTTGCTTAGCACTCAGCATTATAAGGTAAGGATCAAGGGTAAAGTGGAGCAATCCAGGGAATGAAGTAGCGCCCTCCCCTACACCATGGTCTAATAGCTATTGAAATGGGAGCCTTCAGGTTACCCTTGACTAAGGTCACCTACTTTACTTATTAGTTAACTGAAACCTTATAACTGTGTTCAAACAAATGACTGTCAGTAAAAAGAAATAAGTAAATTTGGCAACAGTTGTCTCCCTTTTCAATAGCTACTACACTAATAAAGGGGGTTCATGCCTTTCCCAAGTCAGGAGTTTGAACTGTCCAGCATATTAGCCATTATACCACAGCCCCAAACCTCCCACATTTTCAGGAATTTCATCCACTGTCCGTTCATATCGACTTTGTTGTTGTTGTCTCCCCTAGGGTTATTTTGTACGCAGTCCAATGAAATATGATTAATTTCAACTGCAAGTCAATCTTTCTAAGGTTATTTTATGTCTGGAGGTTAGGGAAACAAGCTTTTGCCGAAGCCAAGTCTTTATATTTAATTATTTCTATTTATAAGTTAGCGACAGTAGTCGAGGGTGACCTGAAGGCTCCCTTTTCAGTAGCTATGACACTGAGATGTAGGAGAGGGCACTACTTCTTTCCTTGGATTGCTCCACTTTACCATTGATACGTACCTTATAATGCTGAGTGTTTAGCAAGGAGGTATCAAGTACCATTTTCAAAGTTTTTGGAATGATGCAACCTGGGATTAAACCCAGGTCTCTCAGACCATTGGTGAACACTTTACCCACTAAGCCAAACAGCCTTGGTGATCCTCTTCCACTGAGTGTAGAAAGAGAAGGAATTGAAACAGACCTTTCACATCATAGACCAAGGCTCGGACAGATAGAAACCAGTAGACAAGGTTTAAACAGAGAGAAAGAGACACAAGCAAACCCAAGACAGATAGATAAGATTTGGATAGACAGAGATAGACAAGGCTCAGAGAGAAAGACAGACGGACAAGGCTCAGAGAGAAAGACAGACGGACAAGGCTCATAGACTAATTTGTATCAGCAAAAGTAAAGAAAGTGTGAGTGTAATTCTCAGTTTAGCCATAATTTATCAGTTAAAATATTAATGAAATTAACTTGTATTTTTGAACTGATTAAATGGTGAGGTTAAATAAAAAAGGTAAATTTATTTTTTTTAAATTCAGATGTTGGATGTTTAGACAGTTCATGGTTTGGTTTAGTTTGGTTTCTTTGTTTAATGGCATATCAACCTTTGTAGGTTATTTATTGCCAAATCTATTCTCCTAGAAGAACAGTAGTGGTACTATTTAACCCATAGCTGGGAGGATAAGGGGGTTCATACCTTTCCCGAGGGTATTCACCTGAAAGTGAGCATAATAGCGCAACTGGTGTACGAACTCATGTACTATGATTCCGCAGTTCATCTTTTTAATCATTACACCACAAGGACATCCCCGGAGTTCATGGTGTAATGGTTATCATGTTATGAAATGGACAAAGTGAACCTCATTCAAATCCTAGATAAGGCTGTTTGCATATCACACATAGCACTAATACCTCTGGGAAATATATGAATCCAATTGTTCCCCCTCCAGCTATGGGTTAATAGTAGGCCAGACTGAACACTTCAACCTCAGTATGGTAACTGATCTAGGAGAAGGGAAACTCTGAATTGAAACTCGTTAAGCTCCACTTAAAACTTGATCTTGCAGGTAGTGGATGTGTGTGTGTGTGTGTGTATGTATATATATATATATATATATATATATATATATATATATATATGAGGCATTTATGGTATGTTTACCGTCTTAGGAAATGGACATGATAACCCGAGTTAAAATCCTGGACAAGTTTGTTTACAATTCACAAAGTGCTCTTACCCTTGGGAAAGGTATGAATTCAATTATTCTCTCTCCAGCTGTGGGTAAATAGTTGGTCAGGCTGACTTTTCAACCTCAGTATGCCAACTGATCTAGGAGAAGAAAACTGAATTCAAACCTGTTAAACTTAGCTGATCAAATTGAGCTGCTTATATGGAGGGGTTGGGTAAATTACTTGTCAGAGACACAATTCCCATGTTTACAATAGGTGCTATTTTCTGGAGATGCACCACTGCCTCCATAGGAAGCTAACATATTTGAATGCTTATAAAGTGCATTCTTCTTTTACTAGAATATCTTTTAAAATTCCCCCACGTCTTACATGCCATATGTAGGTTAAAAATTTGCGATAGTTGGCCGAAATTAGCTACCTGACAACTCCTATTAGCTTAGACTTTAGAGTAACTTTCATATACCTATTGTGATAATTTAAAAGGTTATTATGCAGATTAAAAGTGTTATTGATAATATTCATTATATTAATTTCATCACATTTGATATCAGTACTTTGTTTTTTCTTGATTTGCCCTGCTGAAATTTGGGTGTGTCTTTTATACACTGTCAAGTATGTTAGTTCAATATGAACTTTGGTTCCATCTTTTTAGCTTCTGTGTTTCTGGCTGTTATTTTATCATGAACTGATCCTACAATCAACTGCCGACCCCCATTGCCTTCTCTGGGTATCTCATCTTTTATCCATAGCATTGCCATTCTCTCCTGTTGAGAAATACATTCTCATCTTTTGCTTCCTCACCAGACATAAACAAATTTAGAAATTAAGGATTGAATGTTTACAGGAGTCTTTTCTTTTTTGGTCAGCACAGAAAATTCTGACCAGAAGAATTTTTGATGTTTTAAACATTTCTGGCTTTCCAATGTTTCACTGGTAAACAGACAACTATTTCCTAAACTCTTACTATTTTCTAATCAGAACTCTTTCTCTGTAAAAGTATTATACCTATCAAATTCTTTTTGTATTCTGACAGGTTTCTGTTGAGATTTTTTTTTAACCAGGTTTTGTGTATTCGCCCTTCTCTTGGTCATAATCTCATCTGCATGCTTGCATCTGTTTTTTTGGGGTTTTTTTTTTTTCAACTCTGCCTCTCTCTCTCTTTCTCTTTCCCCCTCCAAATCTTTTGAAATTTCACTTGTCCATCTCTCTCTCTCTGAGCCTTGTCTGGCCATCTCTTTCTATCTGTCTTCTTTCTCTTTCTAAGCCTTGTCCATCTGTCTATCTTTCTATCACTCTCCCTCTCTCTATTTGAACCTTTTCTGTTTCTCTGTCTGAGCCTTGTCCATCTGTCTCTCTTTGTTCAAACCTTGTATGCCTGTCTCTCTCTCTATATATTTGAGCCTTGTCTGCCTGTCTCTATCTGTCCGAGCTTTGTCGCTCCATCCATCTGTTTGTCTGTCTCTGTTTGGTCAAACCTTGTCTGTCTGTTTCTCTCTCTCTCTCTCTCTGAGCTTTCTGTCTTTCTGTCTAAGTCTTACTGATCTGCTTCTTTTTTCACATCCTGCTTTCTTCTCCATTTGCCTGTCGTCCTACTCACCTCTCTCTTTTCTCTCCTTCATATTTTCATGAGTGTATCCTCCCTGTTCAAGTGTCAGGCTCTTTCTCTCACTCTACTTCCATCAACCAATGTGTTTCCTTTTGGCTTCTTTGGTTTGCCTTTATTTACCTTACTTAGTTCAACCCAATCCACACACATGCATGCTTTTATTTATATATATATATATATATATATATATATAAGGTTTTCTGTGTCAAATCTTTGTTTCTTTCTTCTCTCAAAAGATTTATAGATTTAGAATACCAAAAGATAGCCATGCATTCAGATGATTCAGCCATCTTGGCACCACCTTGCCTTTCTGGCCCCACTCAGACACACTCCCTGGTTCCCTGGATGCTGCTAACAGTGCACTTGACTGCTCGTCACCTCCGCAGAGAAATCAATAAAAATAAACAGGTTTTCCTTTTGTCTGAAAATTTTGTAAATGTGAAGATGCCAAACCAAAATGAGGAATTCACTGGAACAGCCGTTCATTTTAAATTCTTCTCAGGATTTTAAAAAAAATCATTATTAATTTTGCCTAATAGTTTCTTTCATCTTCTAATTTCCACTGTTTTTTTTTATCCTAACTCATTCAGATTTTTATTTTCTATGGGAGACAATAATAAAGAATAGTCCCTCAGTGAGACTTGAAATCTCATGCTCCCATTTTACTTTTGGGATATCGTCGTATATAAAAATTCCGTCTAAAGCTTCACAGAATGCTATGGGTTTATTCTGAATGGTTTATCTGCCATTACTCTTGTTTATACTTGGTTCTCTAGTATATTTGGGGACCCAGTTGGCTGGAACTGTAGAATATACCAACTGCATCTTTGCAGAGGGGTAAGAACCCCACCCCCATGAATATCCTTGATATGACATTAAATTTCATCTGATGGTTAGGCTCTGGTACTGGAGCTTTTGGGAATGTGGAGTTCTTCCTGATTGGTAATACTCCCAGGTTCAATCGAACTCGGAGTGGTAGTACTTGTTAGGATCCCATCAATGGCTAAAATAGAACTGTTCAGTCATCTACTCTACTTGAAACCATTTAACTGTGTGCAAACAAATGAGCTCTGTCTTGTTTACCTCCAGACTGTTCACTTAAACATCATAGTTGTATAGATCGGATTTGGCATTAAATAACCATCTAAGGTTGATGTGCTATTATAGCAAATAGCTTAAACTTGTATGTTTGCAAATATGTCAATTCTTTCCTTAGTTCAATAAATTGCAGAGTACAAAATGACCTGGCTGCTAAGTTGACCTGATGATTTTTTTATTTTAAAGTCAGAGTTAGACCTATACCTGCTGTATATGTCGAGCATCCTCCATAGAGTAGGCTGTTATGATATTCTGCTAAGTTTTTACAAAGTATTGGTATAATAACATCACTTGAAGTATGAATTTAGTATATCAGGTTTTGAAAATCCCAAAACGTTTTATGTTTTTAGCAAGGAGTTCAATATATAATAGACATGGGCAACCTTTTTCAAGAAACGAGCTATATGAGAAATGGCTCATCATTAGGTGGACTGCTCTATTAAAAAAATCTAAGGTAATTTAATGTTGAAGGTACCTCAACTATTTTCACTACAGAAGACCATGTATGTAAGTACTACTAAAAAGATTCAAGGTAATTTTATGTTGAAGGTACCTCAACTATTTTCACCACAGAAGACCATACGTGCAAACATCTGCTTTAGAAATAGGGGAACATGGAATTTTCTATCTGCAGTAAAAATATCTTTTCTGTTTGAAATTTGAAGTATTAATATGATAATATCACTTGAAGCAAGAATTTAGTAGATTAGGTTTTGAAGATTCCAAAACTTTTGTAGATTTTAACAAGGAATTCAATTTACAATGTATTGAAAATTGTGGCATACAAGTCAATCTGGCTTATAATTCAATCTCCAAAATTTTGGTTTAGACTTGCCATATAGGACAACCCCAAAACATATAGTAGGTTACTGGTAGAATATATGAAACGAATATCTTACACATTAGTGCTTATATTCATATGAATTCATAATCTATTGCGTTATCATGAAATTGGATAGATAACATACTGTGGTTATCTGACTGGCTGAGTGCTGTGATATTCTGGTGAATATTTAGTCAGTGAATCAACTGTTGGAAACACTTTGTGATATAACATTAATGTAATACTCAATTTGTATTACAGTTTTATTATTTTATATTAATTTCTGTTTTAATTTGTTAAATATGTTCACCAAACACACAAGTGGGAAATGTTTGTGGCAGTCTGTTGGACTTATGGGAAGTGGTGTATATTGATTATTAGGAATAGTGTCTCACTGGATAACCACTCTGAAGTAAGGGTCTGGATTTTAACCCAACTATATAAGTTGACCCCTACTTTTGTAGAAATTTTTTTTTCAAGTTTAAATGGTTGACTTGTACAGAACAATTTATGATAAGCATCATACTAACTATTACTCGTTTTTTTTTTTTCTGTCAAAACAGATTAGTGATTTGATCACGACAAAGTGTATCATTGAAGTAAAATGACAATAGATACAGTATATCAATAAAAGTAAGACGTAATGACGGTGCGGGGAAGGGTCATATAGCAAATTGATTTTTCAACATAATTTCTTTCTTTGACGATGCACTTAAAGTACTGAATATCAATCACAGCTAGAACAGTTTAATTTCTAATTCAATACTAAGTCTATTAATCAGTTGGATGTTGTTTTTTTTTTGTTTTTCACTGACAATTAATTTTTCTTTTTTTTCGCTTTGACCATTACACCACGAGGATCCCCCCACCCAGCTGGGTGGATAAGAGTTTCATAGCTTTCCCGAGGGTATTAGTCCTGATGTAAACAAAATAGCACAATTGAAGTTTGAACACGCCTACTACGATGTTGCAGTTCAAAACATTTGCCACTATGCTATGGGGACCCCACCCAATAAGATTGTTGCGTCATAAGTTAGTTGGCGGACTGTAGTTGAAGGTAACCCAAAGGCTCTCTTTTCAACAGCTACTACACTGAGGTGTGGTGGAGGGCACTACTCCTTTCCCTGGATTGCTACACTTACTTTTGACCTGTACCTTATAATACCTTATATTAAGCATGGAAGCATCAAGTAACATTTTTTGAGTCTTTGGTATGACTTGACCTGGGATTGAACCCTGGTTTCTTGGCCTATTGGTGAACATTCTTACCATTATGAATAAACTTACAACTATAAAAAAAAAATACTTTTGATGCAATCTAATATATGATATTTGAATATAATAATCAAATATAATTTTTAGATTTGTACATACGATAAACTTTTAAGTTAGAATCTGTAAAAAAGATAACCAAAATACTTTTTATACATCCTAATATATAATATTGATAATAGAATGGAGTCATAGCTAAATTTTCCATGTGTAAAGGAAATAAATTTTCATAAAAAGGTCTGTAAAAAAAAAACCAAAAAAAAGATACTTTTCATACACTCTGATTTTTTTTTTTTTCTTTCTTTTAATTTTTTTTTTTCAAATTTTTATCATACAATGTGTGAAAGCACATGTGATACCCTACCCTCATCAGCTGCCAACCAGGATGATAACAGTTTCGGTAGCTCAAGGCGGTACTGCCACTCCTAGCGCTACCAAGATATATAATAACAATAAAAATAATAATGTCGAAGAGTCATAGTCTTAAGATGTGTACATGAAGTCAGCTTTGCTATAAAAGTCTGTAAAATAAAATAATTAAAAAAATATATCTCCTGATACATTCCCCTCGACGTGCAATGACGATGTTTTGTTCCTTAGCTATAGTCACCTACTCATACAGAAATAAAATAATGTAGCAAAAAATTAAGATACACCTTCGAATTCACATCTGACTGAAACAACGCGTTCCGTTTGTAACTTTACTGAAACCCATACGCAACTATAACCCACACAAACATACACACTTACAACCACACATAAAGAATCATACAAAATCCCAACAGTTTTTTGACTGTATTTTTTTTCGATTTTCGATTCATTTCATTTTCTTAACTGCCTGATGATTGTTGTTTTGTAAAAAAAACTCCATGAAACCCAGGGGTCGCAGTCTAAATTCCATGAATTAAATATATATTTTATTATTATATAATTGCTCTATTCTAGATATTGAGCACTCTCCATATTATATTGCGCTTGGTTTGACACAAACCCACAAAGTGATTTAGTGACAACTGTTATAATATCTCCTAATACATATAAAAATTATTTCACAATAGAAAAAGCAAATTATAATTCAGTTGCTATTTCTCCCTAACTGTATAAAAGTGTTTGTTATGCATTAGTTAGTTTGGACCCTAGATATGATTGCCTTTCAGCCATTCTGTCCCAAATATGGGAAAGTATGTAGCTGGAAAGTATGTCTCGTCATGGATGTATTTTAGCTGTGTACATGAAACAAACTTTGGAATAAAAGTCTGTAAAAAAATAAATAAAATGGAGATACTTTTCATACTCATAATAATCTGCTGACTGAATAATGATGCTATGAATAAGAATTTCTCAACAAGTTACTTGAAATTTTTTTTATCAGCTTTACATAAAAATTACTGGAAGTCATAAAACTTCATTTCCTATTCTTATCATCCCTCTACATACAGTCTTGGCTCCAAAGCTGGGTCACAAGTACTTGTCAAAGAGACTGGGTCAACCTGACAGCTTGTCTCTGATAGTTCGAGTGGTGAGACATTCAACAGGCAGAAGTACCTACATTTTTACCTGCTCATTGTTACCTAGGCCCTCACCACAGGACTTGAGCGTGTGTATCATTGCT